>CAUYQV010013247.1:0-61372 GCA_963574575.1 Galagoides demidoff | reverse complement strand
GAAGCAGTCTCAGAAGTCGACTCCGAATCTCCCTGGTTCTGGCTCCATAGATAATAGGATTGAGGACAGGAGGCACCAACACATACAGATTCGCCAGAAAGATGTGCACGTGCCTGGGGACTCGGTGGTGACCAAAGCGATGTGTGAGGAATGAGAAGAAGGCAGGGATGTAAAACACCAGAATGACACCGAGGTGGGAGCTACAGGTGCTCAGAGCCTTGTGCTGGGCATCACGAGTTGGGAGACAAAAGACCGCATGGAGGATAAAGCCATAGGAGATGGCGATGAGGATAGCATCCAGGCCCATGGCCAACAGAGCCACCGTCAGCCCGTAGACAATATTGATGGTGATGTCGGCACAGGCCAGTCGAGCAAGGCCCATGTGCTCACAGTATGTATGTGCCATGACATGGTGACCACAGTAGGGCAGTCTCCTCAGCAAGAAGATGAAGGGAGAGACAATAGCCACACTACGGAATATGCCAACAAGGCCAATTTTGCCTATGACAGTATGGTTGAGAATGGTTGTGTATCTTAATGGGTTGCAGATAGCCACATATCGATCAAAGGCCATGGCAAGAAGAATTAAAGATTCCAGTGTATAGATAGAATGAATACAAAACATTTGGGTGAGGCATCCATCAAAGGAAATCTCACCAGCGTGGAACCACAAAATGGCCAGCATCTTGGGCACAGTGGTAGAACTGAGAGCCAGGTCGGTGAGTGACAGAAGACAAAGGAAGAGGTACATGGGAGTGTGAAGGGCATTGTCCAGGGAAATAACCAGGATGAGGGCAGAATTACCAGCCAGTGCCACAAGATACATGGCACAGAAAGGGATGGCTATCCAGAAGTGGGCAGACTCCATCCCTGGGATTCCAGTCAAGAAGAGAGTGGTGGGGAGACTGTAATCACTGGTGTTGGAAATTGACATTCCTGCAGCCAAATAAAGGGCTCTATCCAAGGATGATATGCCAACCCTGTAATGTCAGATATTTGGTTGATTCACATAAAAATGATTAATCTTATATGAAGTAATTATATAGACAGAGAAACAATATTGTTTTCCTCTTATTCAAGGATCTGAAAAGACTCTACCGCATTTAAAAAAAATTGTTAATTTGTATATCGAACAATGATGTTTGCATCCTTTATTTAAAGCACTGAGCTAAGCATTTTTTCATCTGCCTATGCTGACCCTTCCAGACTTATCTCCCACCACTTTCTGCTCATCTTAATGACCTTTCATCTATCTACATCTAAGGGAATTTCCTGTGTCCTTTTCAAATATATCTTTCCCATGCTGAAGGAATCTCATTTCTTTATTTTCACCTTCTCTATTTTTTTTTTTTAAATTTAAATCTCAGGGCAAGTTTTTCTGCTTCTCAGAAGCCTTCCCTTTTTTAACTGGTCCATATAGATCTTTACATTTTTTTTTTTTTACATTCTTTTACTCTCTCTTACAAAGTCCTATTGTGCTAGGCCTGTGTTCATGCAAGTATAACCTCCATGCTGCCCATGACTGTGTCTGTACCTAGACATTTGGAAAAAATGTTCACTAAAGACTAAGCTCTGATACTTCTGAGTGACATATCTTAGACTTCAGTGATCTAATGACATAATAATATAGTCACTTAGTTGACACTCTTTGTAATATCTTTCCAAATATACACAAATTAGCTTCTCTGGATATGTCAACTGAAGTGCCTAGAAAGAGGCTAAGCTTAGATCCCTTACAGTTGAATATCTATGTGAGTTGGGCAGTTATATGGTAACACAAAAAACCCTGAGATAGCTCTAATTTGTTTGTTTGGGAGATAACATTCTCAACTATGGCAAAGCCAGCTCCTAGTTCAATCACTACGATGGCTGGATGTGAGGTAAGAGCTGAATGACACTTGCTGACAGAGGAAGATGAAAGAGTGGTATGTCCCGCAGTTGCCCCTATGAAGACTTCCTGGAATGGCTGTCTCCTTTTGCAGGACAGAGAAAGCTACTATTATACACATTCTCTCAGGAACATATATTACTAAAAACTGCCTGAGTAGGAATGCAGGAAACCTGAATTTTAGTCCTGGTTCTGTAACAGGATTGATGTGTAACCTTAAACCAATCTTTCACTTCTCTGGATAGTCTCAATGTAGAAAGAGCAATAGTCTCTGCTTTTCTGATCTGATAACTATGTGACCCTGGGGAAAAAAAAATCTCAAAACCTTTTTGTGCCACAAGTTTTATTTCTAAATTTGAAATGACATCATCTGACTTAACTTCACAGGATTTTTCATTGAGCAAAGATTATTATTCCTGTGATTCAATGTTTGGATATGCCAAATTATTCTCCCTTCCTTTTTTTTTTTAAAGAGATCTTTATCTCTTAATAATATATATTCTAAAAAAAAATATGGTGAAATAATCATTCACATTCCTAACCAATTTGATGACCTAGTCCAGAGACATGAACTGATGTAATTTAGCTCAAAAACCCTGTTACTTGCAGAATTGAAATTTGATCTTCTGTCTCCTGATTCAGAGATTTTGGTTCTCACCTCACCAGTATGTCCATTAATGTCTTAAACTCCCAATTTCTCTGTCTTACAAACAAGGCATTTTGTCTAGTATCAATTCCTAATGTTCTCTTAACTTTGCCCGTTATCTGAGCTCCAAATTGGTAACAGTAATGGGGAACTCTCCCTTCAATTTGCATTGAGATTTTCAGCACTGACACTAGATATTCAGTCTCGGCCTGAAGTGATGCTGGGGCAAACTACTTGGATGGTGGAGTCGGGAGAGCTGGAGTCACCGCTATCTTCTTTTCTCCTCTCTTTCTTACCTATTCTTGCTACCGAGAGAAGATTTTAAATCGTTGTAGTAAAATGAGCATCTGTGGAGCTTAGGACCAGAAAGATAGCAGTAAGAGCAGGTTTCTTTGTTTATTTTTCCCATTAGGAAAGGATAAAGGATATTGAGCTGGAGTCCAAAATGGGAATGGGGTAGGTACCCTTCCAAAGTTAACTCAGGGTCTTTTCTCTGGGTTACCATGATGGCTGCGTATTTGAGGTCCCCTTTTCATACCTAGACATGAATAAATTACCCTGGAATTCACTCACTGAACCTATTAATAGTTGTTGGGGAATCTGCTTTCAAGCACTTACCCGTATGAGAGACATGCAGTGGAGCACGCTGAAGTTGGAGCGCTGTGTGCAGGCGCAGGCGCAGGTGGATTGTATGAGCGGGCAGCTGTGTGGGACAGTGTCAGGGGCAACGGCTTGGGGAGGAGGGGTGTATGTGAATGCACAGTTTTGTTTAGGGGAAGTGAAGGCTGCGTTCTTCTGCCTTTTCTGAAGGTTGTGGTACGAAAGTGTGGGGTGTCTAAATGTATGATCCCTGTTACAATGTCTGATTTGTTGTATGTTTTCTGGGCTTATTGAAAGTCTTCAGCCTGGCTCTGTATTCCGGCCTCCTCTGGCCCTGGATCGTGGGACATGAAGCTTATTTATTGTGTGGAGCTGAAATGTGAAAACCCCAGTGGCCTCCTCTAGGGATGTCATCCTTAGTGTATAGTTTGACGGGAAAAAAAAAAAGAAAGAGCAGTCAGTAAATGAGAATGAAATGAGCAAGGGAAATTTTCAAAGTGCCCTTTCAGAGAAAGTGGAAATTCTACATCTCATCTACATGTTTTATTTTCCAGTATGATGTCTTACTTTTCCTCTTTTTCCTCATCTCTTTTTTTCTCTCCCCTTATCTTTATTTCCATAAGCCTCTTTCACTCCACCAGAACTGTGGGTTTACCGTAGTTCTGTGCTCATGGGATGTTGTGAATTATTTCTGTAAATAGTGAAGCCCACAATGGTGTTAGACATCTACACATACCATTGTGCCATCAGAATTTTTTCTACAAAACAATACTTAGAGATAGAAGTATTAGTTATTTCATGACAACATTAACAAAATATTAAGCAAGGGCCTAGAGCATAGAGCCCCTCTGAGCACTGGCCATCGCATTTGCCTGTGTTGTGTGCCCACCAAGCCAATCCTGTTTGGGAAGGCCATCAGCGTGGTGGCCAGATCCACTCATGTCTCATAACATTAACCATCCATCAAGTCCTTTCACCAAGGGTCACTTCCAAAGGAACATCTTTGCAAGATTAATTAATTTCTTTTTCTTGACTTCAGCTTACTAGACTCTCTTCCCTTGTAAAACACCATTTTTTCCTCAAATTAATTAAAAACAGTAAGCTTCAAAAATTTTATACATTTCCCAAAAGGATTTTTAAAAACTTTAAGTTGATATCTAAAAATTATCATTAGAACTTTAAACAGTGGAATAAAATATAATGTATAGTATATTTTGAAAACTGACATTTTAAAATAAAACACTTATGTCACTATTTTAAATGTATTTTATGTAATCTTTATATCCTAGAAATTTTCAACTCATCCTTATTCACCTAAAATATATATATAAACAAGTTTTTCTTAACTGTTAGAATTTAAGATCTTTGTTTTGTCTTTAAAAAGTCAATACATTATCTCACTTTTTTTATTTAAATATCTCATTATGATCACTCTTATGTATTTGTATATGCATATATATAAAATAATTTTTAATTTCCTGTAGTAATGGGCTCCAAATATTAAATTGTTTTATTTCAATCATTATAAGGATATGTTAATAAAAGTAATATAAAAATCTTTATATTTCATAAATTACTAAAGATAGACTTAATTTTTTTTTTTTTTTGGATTAGGGACTGATAGAATCTTCTTTCTTCTCTCAAATTATTTTATGTC
The DNA here is from genome assembly GCA_963574575.1 of Galagoides demidoff. Lineage (NCBI taxonomy): Eukaryota > Metazoa > Chordata > Mammalia > Primates > Galagidae > Galagoides > Galagoides demidoff. Next base: position 56,581 of record CAUYQV010013247.1, on the reverse strand, counting down.
CCTGGAAACCAATATTGATGGAATGAGATAGGTTTTACACTCAGCTACCCTTAATTTTACTTATATAAAAAGTAGGGTCTCAAATTAGACCTCCCGTTTGATCTTGCACTCTCATTAGTAGGCATATAACCAGAAGAAAAAAAAAATCAATTTATCATAAGTACATTTGCACTAGCCTGTTTAATGCAGCTCAATTTGCAATTACCAAAATGTGGAAACAATCTAAATGCCCACCAACCCGGGAATGTATTCACAAACTGTGGTATATGTATATCATAGAATATTATTCAACCATTAAAAAGATGGGACACTTTACATCTTTTGTATTCACCCGGATAGAGTTGGAACATATTCTTCCTAGTTAAGCATTACAAGAATGGAGAAGCAAGAATCCAATGTATTCAATTCTAATATGAAGCCAGTAGACATTTAGTACATACTCACATAGGAGAAAAACTCCAATCTATTCAAAGTGGGGGATGGGGGAATGACTGAGTGGGGAGAGGGGAGAGGGAGGGACGAGTGGGAGGTCACAGTGTACGGAACACATCTTGGGGGTGGGACACAATTATAAGAGGGACTTTACCTAACAAAGGCAAACAGTGTAACCTAATTCTTTGTACCCGCAATGAACCTGAACCAATAAAAAATTAAAAAATTAAATTAAAAAAAAAGAAGGCAGGGCGGCACCTGTGGCTCAAAGGAGTAGGGCGCCGGTCCCATATGCCAGAGGTTGCGGGTTTAAACCCAGCCCTGGCCAAAAACTGCAAAAAAAAAGAAGAGGAAGGCAGCAGCTCTAAGAACACTTATTATGTAAATAACTTGGTAGAGAATGGGGGACTTTGGCCTATGCAAGGGAAGAATGACACCATGATTGAGAGTACTGCTGTATTTGTCAACATCCTAAAATAGGAGGGTTCTGGTTATCTGAAACCCAAAGGGAGGTACTCACACATAGCCAGGACCCACACCCCTGGGGAAAAGTCCCAGCCACATCATATATCTGTGGGACATAATGAGGTTGGTTCAAGATAAGGAGCTGAAAAGCTGAAAAGTTTTGAAAAGCTTCTGTTCCTTCTTTTGGTCACTTCTTAATGGGGTGGTCTGTCTTTTTCTTGCTCATTTGCTTGATTCTAGTTCTTAGCTTTTTATGAGATGTATAGTTTGTGAATATTTTCGCTCCTTCTGTAGATTGTGTATTTGCTGTGTTGATTATTTGCTTGGCTGTGAGGAAGCTTTTTGATTTAATCAACCTCCACTTACTTATTTTTGCTGTTGCTGTGATTGCCATTAGAGAACCAACTGCTTCCATGTGAATAAACGTCTCTTGCCATGAAAAACAGTTTCTTGTGCAAGGCTCACAGAAATAATATTTGAATAGGAAAAACAAATCTCTTATTCTTCTTCCACCTTTCCAGTCTGCCTCTAATACCTCCTACTACTGGCAGAGCCTAACAGGCGAGTGCTTGACAGAGGGGAGAGCCTAGGCACCGTAAAGTTGAGCATACAGTTTTTAGAATGGAGAGGCAATAGCTTAACATTCAGTACAACAATCCCCTCACACATTTGTACACATCTATCTATTACAACTTGTAAGGCATTTGGCATTAAGTAAATATGAGTTATATAAAAAATTAGAAATAAATCAATCCATTTGCTTAGACCTTACAAGAAAATTTTCTTTATTTTTAATGTATGAATATTTTATACTCTAAGGTAATAGAAAACATTTTATGACTAAATGATAGTAGAAATGACTATAATTTGAAAATATTTTGTGATATCACTTGATATTAAATAAAATTTTAATTGAATAATGTATTTTTAAATGCACCTCTTCTCCAAAAAACAAACTACACACATACACACGATGTGATTTTCTTTGTCCTTAACAGTCATATAGTAAATTTTGAAAAGTATGGTAGCCTTTTAAAACATGTCAACTATATTTACAATTACTGACTCATACGTCAACCTTTTCAAGGTATTTTGTTTCTAGTACCAACATATCCTAATGACAATATTTGACTGCAATTGCAGAAAGGTTCTTTAGTAAATGTGTAAAAAAATCAATCTTTACTGTTGGAATCTTTCCTTATTTTTCTCTGGTAAAATTCCCCTTTAATAGTTTTCACTTCTTTAACTTTACACTGGCTAAGAGAAAGGCAAAGTTACCCCCACTCCCTTGTCTGCTTTACACTATATTTACATTCAGAACTTCAAACACGTTAACATGTTAAAAAGATAAGTTGTTCTTAAAATAAATACATAAAAGACAGAGCAAGTAAGCCCTAAGCAGGTATATTATGATTTTTCAATCATTAAATAGACTTGTTTTAAATCAGAAATTCGTTGTTGCCCAGGAGGCCAATGTACTAGATGAGAAAATTAAGATGCATAAATTACAAATGACTGATTTAAGATCAATTATTTTACAACTATGTAATCATAATTTTAACAAAGCAAAAATCCGAATGATATTGTGGGGATCACGCCTATAATTTTTCCTATTAGGGTACATGTGAATTTATCTAAAGGTGGACTATGAATGTCTTAACACAACCATTATGAGAAAGACATGATGGCTATGTTAGCCAGTTGGATGAGAGTTTTCCAAACTGCATATGGAAGCAACACACTGTATCCTATGATAGAATTAATGTGCACAATTATGATCTAATAAAAGAAAAAATAAATAAATAAATACATTAAAAAAAAAAGCTGATCTGTTTTCTACTAGTGATGGTTTGTCTGGTAGTATAGGCTTTGTTCTCCCTTTATAGTAGCTCTTTCCTTCCTACCCTGAGTAAATCTTATCATCCAGCTTCTATACCTCGCTCAGTGGTACTATTGAATACTACTTTAGTTTGCTACTAGCGTCATTATAGCTGGGTGACTAAAAACAGCAGAAATTTATTTTTCACAGTCCTGGAGGCTGAGTCCCAAATCAAGGTCAGGCAGCTCAGAGCTTCTATCTAGGGCTCTCTTGCTGGCTTATGAAAGACTGTTTTGTTCTTTCTTGGCCTTTCCTTCATGGGAGAGTAGACAACTAGCTTTCTGGTGTCTCTTCTTGCACAGACACTAATCTCCTTAAGTTAGCATCTTACCATTCTGACATTATTTAACTTAAATTACCTTCCAAAGACCCTATCCTCAAAGAGTTAAAGCTTCAACATATGAAATTGGGGTGGGCCACTACCATTCTATAGCAGACAATGTGGAAGAAATCATAAATATCCACAAATTAGTACAATGTAAACCTGAGTCCTCAAATCTTAACTTACTTAGCTATCATTCCCCTTGATCTAGGTGATTTCCTCTTTCATCCCTCTTAACAACCTTTTCAAACATTCATCGTGCCTTGGAGCTCTCTACACTATTTATATTCAGCGTGTAGGATATTTGTGATTTGATGATTACTTAAATGGATTTGGGGTATTAATGAGAGAAATATGTGCAGATTTTTGATATGGTGAGCTGCAAAAATGAGAAACTAAAAAGAATATTTCCATTTGTGTCTTGGATATTTTTATTTTAAAATTCCCCTAAAATAACCAATTATAGGTGTTAAACAGTAAGCTGTGAAAACTGAAGAAATCAGAACTAAAGATACAGAACTGAGCCAGGCATGGTAGTCTGTGCCTATAGTCCCAGCTACTTGGGAGCTTAGAGCAGGAGAACCTACTGAGCCCAGGAGTTCATCTGAGACTGCAGTGAGCCATGATAGTGCCACTGTACTCTGGCTTGGGTGACAGAGTGATAACCATGTGTGTTTTGAAGAACATAAACAAGGTTTGGGTTTTAGAGTGATCACACTGTCAGCACAGGAAGAGATGGATGGATTCTGGCAGAGTTGGTACGAGGAGCAGCAAGGGCATTGCTTCAGCCAGAGGAATACATAGTATTATTGAAGTGACAAAATAATTTGCATAAATATCATGAGACACAACAACTAATTGTTCAGGGATGAGAGGAAATAGTTAAAGATTAATAGAAGATTTCAGGCCATGTCTGAGAATAACATTACCTTTATGAGACAAAATATGAGGGTCATATGGATATTTGCCTCTGCATTCTTGGTGAAGTGAGAAGTTCCCTTCTTGGCTCTAGTTTATGTACCTGAACACCCACACAAGTGACTGAAGACAGGGTATCTGATTTCTACTTTGCCTATACATTATGTTTTGTACCAAGAAGTGAGTAGGTAATAGTGAAGCAAGAGAAATAACATTCATTTCTTTGCTGCCATGTATCAATCCAAAAAACCCATTTTTACTATAAAGCACTCAATAAAAATGTGGAAGATATGCCCTTTTTTTTTTTTTGAGACGGAACCTCAAGCCATCCCCCTGGGTAGAGTGCCATGGCATCACAGCTCATAGCAACCTCTAACTCCTGGGCTCAAGCGAGTCTCCTGCCTCCGCCTCCCAAGTAGCTGGGACCACAGGCGCCCGGCCATTCTTTGGTTGCAGCCATCATTGTTGCTTGGCGGGCCCAGGCTGGTGACGCGAACCTGCCACCCTAGTTGTACGTGGCTGGCGCCCTAGCCAATTGAGCCACAGGCACCGAGCCAGATATGCCCATTAATCCATGAATGGATTAACAAATTGTGGTATATATATATATGATGGAATATTATTCTGCCATTAAAAAGATGGAGACATTACATCTTTGATGTTTACATGGATGGAGTTGGAAAATATCCTTCTTAGTAAAGTATCTCGAGAATAGAAAAAAAAATCCAATGTACTCAATGCCATTATGAAACCAATATCTAAACACTTACACATTCATATGAATGGTAAAACACAAATATAGTCTAGGAAGAGAGAGGGGAGAGGAGGGAGAGGGAACGGGAGGGGGAGGTGGCTTGGAGGGAGGAAGGAGGGCATTTTGTGGAATCTCGCCTAATGTGCACAATGCAAGACTGCACTTCAAAATAACTAAGAGTGAATTATAAATGTCTTACCACTAAAAATAAGTAAGTGAGGTGATGGTTATGTCAATCAGTTTGGTTTAAGCATTCCATATTGCATAACAAATCATCACATTGTACCCCATAAATGTATACGGTTATGTTTTAATAAAAGAAAATTAAACTAATAAAATGTGGAAGTTAGTATTTTTACTTGAAAGATGTGAGGAAACTAAAGTTCAGATTATGGCTTAAGTTCATAAATGACTAAATTGGTATTCATACTACTTATACTGAGTCTCATACCAAAATGATTTTGCCAATAAATGCACTCTCTTCTGTTTTTACTGCTGGATTTCTTGACACTCATGCCTGCCACTGAAACATTAGTATAGACTACAGAGGTGAGGTCTGTGAAAATGGCAGAGTACAGGCCCCTAAAAGTGTTCTCTTTCATTAAAGCAACAAGGAAACTGGCAAAATATTGGGAGAATCAACTTCTTCAAAACTCTACATATTAAATAGAACTTGCATCAGTTCACGGAGACGTTAATAAGAACAATTGCTGAAATTTGGTAATTAACAGTCGGTTTCTGTCATTGTAATTTGCCCCAGTCCTATCCTCTACTCTCTAGTTCCACAGTTGCATTAAAAAAATAACAAACTTCACAGCAAATTCTGGCATTGATGTGGAGAGACAGGAGTCTCTGTACACTGTTGGTGGGACTACAAACCAGTACAACCTCTGTGGAAAGTAGTATGGAGATCCCTCAAAGAAGGAAAAGCAGACTTACCATTCTATCCAACAACCCCTCTACTGCTTATTTACTTTTATAAAAGAGACACCTGAACTTGAATGCTTATAGTAGCACAATTCACAGTTGCAAAGCTGTGGAAACTATCCAAGTACCCATCAATACATGAATGGACTAACAAAATGCACATATACACCATGGAATACTACTCAGCCATAATAAATGGTTAACTAATGCCTTCTGGAGAGGCCTCTGGAACTGGAGAGTATTATTCTAACTGAAGTATCACAAGAATGGAAAACGAACAGCACATGCATTCACTATTAAATTGAACCTAATTGATTAACACTCATGTGAACATTTGGAAATAACACTCATCAAATTTAAATAGATGTGGGGAGGAGATGGGTAAATTCACACCTAATGGGTGCAGTGCACACTGTCTGGGTGATGGACACACTTGTAACTTTGACTCAAACTGTATAAAAAGCAATTTGTGTAGCCAAAATATCTGTACTCTGTATTATTCTGAAATTTAAAACAAAATTTTAAAAAGGAACGAACTTCTTTTGTAGTGAAAACCAGTAGCCTAATGACATCCAGAGGTAGCAAACTGGGGCGGGAACTCTTTGAAAGTCTCCTTTTCAGAGAATAGTTATTATTTAACCTATCTGCCAGTGCCCCTGAAGATGCCAGGGGGTGCCAGCAATCTTTCGTAAGACTGTTTAAATGTTATGTAATCCAAAGCTTGCCCCCTGTGAATAGCTTTATCCCATGGGTGATTATAAAAAATAATTACACGTAACTAACTTTTTAGCTGCCTGAAGTAGTAGATAACAGTTATGGGAAGCGACCAAAAAGCTAAAAGAGAAAAGCCTGGGAATAAAGTATTTTCTACGAGCTTTGGACATTGTTGACACAGCCCTGAGGTGTTGCCAGATGTCAACACCATGCACACATCTAGGATTCTGCCCAAGTTCATGTGCTTTTCTGGTTCCATAAAGCACCGGAAAGGTTCTGAATGGGCTCTAAGTGCTCACCTGTCACTCACCTTGAGGCTCTGCACGAGCTGGACATGAAGGCGAGAGAAGAGCTGCAATCCAAATGGCCAAGTGCTGGCGCTGTGCCTCATATGCACAGAGAGCCCTCAGATAGAAAGACATACTTTTCCGGGCATTTAAGTAAATATCACTTTAGTTTATTAACTGCCCACTAAGCTAACAGAAGACAGACATCAGTGACTAGAGAAAACGAAGTTGATGCTACAGAGTTAATTCAGAGAATTAATAAATACAAAAACAAACCCCCCAACCAATGATTAAAACAGATAGTAGCAAAACAAACTCAGAATCTAATTTCTAGAGTTGCCATATCATGTAATTTGAAATGTACAGTTTTCACCAGGAAATAATGAGACCTTCAGAAAAACGAAGAGTATGGCCCGTACACAGGAAAAAAATACCAGTAGAAATTTTCCTAAACAAGCGCAAATATTGGGCTTATGAACTCATTACTTTAAACTAACTATTTTAAATATGTTCAAAACACTAAAGAAAACTATGTCTAAAGAAATAAAGGCAAGTATAAGAGAATTTCTTCACCATAGAGGTAGCATCAGTAAAAAAAATAGAATACATATATATGTGTATATATATATATATGCAACTCTCACACACACAAACACCACACACACACGCATACATACGGAAATTCTGAATATAATAATTCAAATAAAAAATTCACTACAGAGCTCAACAGCCAATTTGATGAGGCAGAAGAACCACAAATTTGAAGACTGGTCAGTGTGGATTATACAGGCTGAATAATGAAAGAAAAACAGCCAAAGAGGAATTAACGGAACCTCCAAGGCCTGTGAGATAGCATCAAGCCCACCTATGTAAGTGTGGGGAAGTCCTAGGGGAAACTAGAGAAAGAAAGAAGAAAAAAGAATATTTGAGAAAAAAATGCTGAATCCTTTCCAAATCTGATGAAAAATATTAATTGATATTCACATGAACAGGGTCAAGAAATTCTAAGTAGGACAAAGTTTAAAAAAGATATATTTAACAACTGAGATCAATTCAGGACTAAGTAGAAAGAAGCTCAGATTCTCAATAGGCTTTCCTAAATATTTAATATGGGATGAATGTCTAGCCGAAAGAAAACAAAGTTCCAAAGTGGAGGAAAAGAGGACTAATGGGAAAAATAATTTTATTAATTGTTCAACACATTCCAAGCATTGTCTAGCTTTTATAGAATAGTTACATAATATAGTTACGATAATTGTGTAATGTGAGGGTATGTAAAAATTGGAAAAATGAACTGATAATGTTTTCAGAGGTTATGTGAACTTTTCATTTTGTATTTATTTATGGAGAATTTTACATTGCAGGACTCTTCTACATTTTCTACATATGCGCAATAATTTGTTTATTTCTTATCATGACCTCAAAGTTAGGCATTCTCATGACCACATTCTATGACTGACCATATTAGGCACAGAAAATTTAGCAACAAGGTAAACAGAACACTAACTAAAGGAAGAAACTAACATTCAAACCCAAGCACTCTGATTTTACGCTTTGCATACTTAGTTCAGATTCCATGTCACTATAAATGGTCTTTTTTTGATTTATTTGTTTTTCACTTGCTGTTCCGGTAGTGCATTCCCACACTAGGGGCAATGTCCTTTCCACATCAGAATTGCCTTCCTGCTGCAAATTATAGCCCCATCTGAGAATACAGGAAGAAAAAAACCCTGCAATTTCTTTTATGGGTAATTCATCACTGCTCAATGGGTACGTTCAGTGTGTTCAACAAATCCAAATTATACAACCATTCCTACTCCCGTGAAGGCTACTTCCCATGCTGAACCGTTTCTATTGTACCATGGGAACCCATCCATTAAAATTTATGTGTACAACTATCTACCCCATTTATTTTTCTTATCTCCAACTTCTGCTTGGAATTCATACTGAGATCTTCCCCAAGTGAAGCAGTCTCAGTAGTCGGCTCCGAATCTCCCTGGTTCTGGCTCCATAGATAATAGGATTGAGGACGGGAGGCACCAGCACATACAGATTCGCCAGAAAGATGTGCACGTGCTTGGGGACTCGGTGGTGACCAAAGCGATGTGTGAGGAATGAGAAGAAGGCGGGGATGTAAAACACCAGAATGACACTGAGGTGGGAGCCACAGGTGCTCAGAGCCTTGTGCTGGGCTTCACGAGTTGGGAGACAAAACACCGCATGGAGGATAAAGCCATAGGAGATGGCGATGAGGATAGAGTCCAGGCCCATGGCCAGCAGAGCCACCGTCAGCCCGTAGACAATGTTGACGGTGATGTTGGCACAGGCCAGTCGGGCAATGCCCATGTGCTCACAGTATGTGTGTGCCATGACATGGTGACCACAGTAGGGTAGTCTCCTCAGCAAGAAGATGAAGGGAGAGACAATAGCCACGCTGCGGAATGTGCTGACAAGGCAAATTCTGCCTATGACAGTATGGTTGAGGATAATTGAGTATCTCAGGGGGTTGCAGATAGCCACATATCGATCAAAGGCCATGGCAAGAAGAATTGAGGATTCCAGAGCATAGATAGAATGGACACAAAACATCTGGGTGAGGCATCCACCAAAGGAAATCTCACCAGCGTGGAACCACAAAATGGCCAGCATCTTGGGCACAGTGGTAGAACTGAGAGCCAGGTCGGTGAGTGACAGAAGACAAAGGAAAAGGTACATGGGAGCGTGAAGGGCATTGTCCCTGGAAATGATCAGGATGAGGGCAGAATTACCAGCCAGTGCCACAAGATACGTGGCACAGAAAGGGATGGCTATCCAGACGTGGGCAGACTCCATCCCTGGGATCCCGGTCAGGAAGAGAGTGGTGGGGAGACTGTGATCACTGGTGTTGGAAACTGACATTCTTGTAGCCAAGTAATGGGTTCTTATCTAGTTGGTGATGGCATGCCTCCCCTGCCCGTCAGAAATTTGGTTGATTCACGTAAAATGATGAGCTTTCTGTGAAGTAATAATTTTTAAGACTAAGAAAAACATTCACTTGTGAAAAGACTATACCACATTTTATCTCATTTACAAGTATATCTAGCCGGGAGGAGGGAGCAGAGGGGCAGGGGAGAGGGGAGGAGAGAGGGTGATTGGCAGGATTTCACCTAATGTGCACAGTGTGAGTGTTCAGCCTCCCCCTGGGGGAGGGGCTCAACTACAACTTGAACTTTACCTTGGAAACGAGAACAGTGTAACCTAAACATTTGTACCCTCATATTAATCTGAAATAAAATTTAAAAAAAGAAAAAAAATTCTGTTAAATCATATATTCGATAATAATGGTTTGTGTTCTTCTTCAAAGCACCATGCTAGGTCTTTATTCATCTGCTCAAACTGACCTTTCCAGATTTCATTCTCCCCACTACCTACACATTAGTTACTGACCTCGTACCCTTACATTCACCCATATGGGGAAATTGCTTGTCTTTTTTTTCATTCATTACTTTCCTTGTGCCTACAAAATCTCATTTCTTTATTTTTTCTCTCTCTCTCTCTTATTTTTGGGTTTCAGGGAAAGTTTTTCTACTTTTCAGAAGCCCACTCTCTCTGAACTCTCTCCTGGAGAGATTTTCTTTTTTCCCATTCTTTCACTATCTTACAAAATCTTATTGCTCTTGCCTGTGTCTTCGGGCAATTGTAACCTCCACTGTGCCCATAACTGTGTCTATACCTAGACATTTGAAAACATGTTCCTTAAAGACTCTATTCTGAGAATTCTTAGTATGGCATTGACTTTTGACCTAACAATGTAATGTATTCACTTATTCTTCTTGGTAACACATCTTTGGTATAGATATGTTTTGGTAACATAGCTTTCTGAATATATACCTAATAGCTTCCCTACATATGCCACCTGAAATGCCTAAAAGGAGGGTAGGCAACCTGAAAATGCTTACATCCCTATGGCTGAATATCTACAGTGAGTTGGGCATTTGTATGGGTATAATACAAGAAGCTGTGAAATAAATCTAATAGGTTTTGGTGAGACAATAGTTTGAACTATGATAAAGCCAACTCACAGTCCTACAACTCCACCAGTACAATGGATGTGAAATCAGATATGAAAGCTAAGTGCTGACAGAGGCAGATAAAAGGAGAGTGGAGCATACGGGAGATGCCACCCATAAAGACAGCCTGGAAAGGGTGTTTTTTTGTTGTGGTTGAATAAGGTAGCTACTATTATACACATTCCTTCAGTAACATACGTTACTAAAAGCATCCTGAGTGAAATACCAGGAAACCTGAATTTTAGTTCTGATTCTCTAACAAGATTCATGTATGACCTTAAATAAATCTCTCACCTCTTGGAACAGTCTCGATGTAGAAAGAACAATGATTGCAGTCATTCTCTGCTTTCTGAACTGATCATGATTTGACATTGGACAAAGTCCCCAAACCTTCTCGTGCTTCAGTTTTTGTCTCTGAATTGAGAATGACACCATCTGCCCTGACTTCACAAGATTTTGTAATTGAGCCAGGATTATTATTTATGAGATTAGAAATTTGGATACCCAAAGTTATTCTCCCCTCCTTTTAAAAAAACAAGATATCTATCTCCTAACAATATATACTCTGAATAAAACAGAGTAAAATTATCATTCACATCCCCAACCAATAAGAAGACCTAGTCCAGAAACATGAGCTGATGTGATTTAGTGCAATAAACAAGTCACCTGTAGAATTGAAATTCGATTGCATGTCTCCTGATTCAGAGTTTTTGATTTTCACCTCACCCATCTGTCTATTAATACATCTAATACTTAAATTTCTCTCTCTTATAAGCAGGGTGTTTTATCCAATATCAATTCTTAATGCTCTTATTACTTCAGTCATTATCTGAGCTCAAAAAAGATAGTGAAAACTGGGGACTCTCCCTTCTGTCTGCATTGAGACTGTCAGCAATGTCATTAGATGTTTGGGTCTTAGCCTGAACACTGGCCTGTGACATTGGTGGAAAACAACTCGGATGGTGGTGTCTGGAGAGCTGGGGTCACTGCCATCGTTTTTCTCCTCTCTTTCTAACCTGTTCTTGCCTCTTAATAAAGATTTTAGGTGCTAGTGGTAAGATAAAGTGTGATTCTGTGAGTATCTACAGATGTAAGCACCATAAACGTTGGGGGAGAATAAGTTTCATTTATTTTTCTCTTTGGAAAAGGGCGAGGAGAGGATATTGAACTGAAGTCTCACTCTAGTTCACAATGTGTCACCCTCCCAACATGCCTCAGGGTTTTGTCTCTGGTTCACTAACAGGGCTGAGTTTTTGACGTCCCCTTCTCAGACCTAGACATCAATACCTTCTAAATTCATGCACTGAGCATAGTTTGGGGGGAATCTGATTTTAAGAACTTACCTGTGTGAGAAATGTACATGTGCAGTTGGAGCATGCTGAAGCTGGAGCACTGTGTGCAGGTGGAGTCTCTGAGTGTGCAAGATTCTATGGGTGTGTGGGAGAGAGTGTCAGGTGCAATGGGGTGGAGAGGAGGTATGTGTGTGAGTGCACAACTTTGTTTAGGGATGTGAAAGCTATGTTTCCTGGCAGGTCTGTAGTTGCAGAATAAATAGTAGAAGGTATAAATGTGTGATTTGTGTTGAAATTTGTGATTTTCCTCGGTTTTCTGGGCTCAGTAATGTCTCCTGTTCTGCTCTGTATTCCAGCTTCCTCTGGTCCCTGGGCTTGGGAAGTGAAGGTTATTTATTGACTCTCGGTGATGTTATCCTATGAAAACCCACATGGCCTCTCCTGGGGATTGATCTGCAGTGTATCCGTTGAGGGAAAAAGGGCAGAAGGAGCCATGATAAATCAGGTAGCAATGAGCAAGGGAAAATTTCCAGTGCCTTTTTAAAAGAAAATGAAAATTAACCATCTAGTCTATGTTTGAATGTCCATTCTATTATCCAATCTCTTATTTTCTCTCTCCTTTCCTTATCTCCTGTTTCTTTCCTCCTTTCTTTACTTCTCTGAGTCATCTTGAATTCCCACGGACTGTGGATTCAGTAGAATTCTGTTCTCACATTGTGTTATGAAAGAATTTTGTGAATGGTGTAGCAAATAGTGATGCTGAACACACACATGCATCACCACGCCTTTGAATTTACTTTAAAGAATGCACAAAGATAAAAATATTAAGAATTTCATGACAATGACAGCAGAGTATTAAGTAAGCCCTAATAGGACCACTCTGAGCATGGCCCACTGCAACTGCCCAGATTATATCCCATGAAGCCAGTTCTATTAGGGAATGTCATGAATTTGCTCTAGCCAAATTCATTCAGGTCTGGAGACATTAGCCATTTATCAAATCTTTGCACAGAGAATCCCTCCCCAGTATTAATTAATTTATTCTTCTTGTCTTCACAGTACTGGACTCTCTTCCCTTATAAAACATCATTCTTTTCCCAGATTAACTTAAAATAGTGTTCTTTAAAAGTTTTATGTGGATATTTTCTAAAAGTTTTTAAAACACTAGAAGCTCCTTCAAAAACCTTCAGTTGACACATAAAAGTTTTAAATAAAACTTTAGACAGTACAAAAGAATGGAGTTTCCACTATATTGTGAATATCCACATTAATGTGATAAAAATCACTATGTGATTTATAGTGATAAAACCCTCATATCACTATTTTAACTATGAAATCTTTACACCCTGAAAGTTTCTTACTTACCATTATCCATTTAATAGTACATGAAAAATGTTTTCTATTTGTATACATTTATGAGGTAGAAGGGTAATTTTGTTACATGGATAAATTGCACGGTGGTTAAGTCAGAGCTGTTAGGGCATCTATCACCCAAATAAAGCACATTGTATGTATTAAGTAATTACTCATGATCTATCCCTCACTCACCTCCTAGTCCTTTTGAGAGTGCCCATTGCTCATCCTTCCAAACTCTTTGTATCTATATGCACAAATTATTTAGCTCCCAATGATAAGTGAAAACAAGTGGTATTTCTCTCTCTTTGAAATAGTTTCTCCACTTAAGATAATGGCTCCCAGTTCTATGCATGTTCCTGCAAATGTCACAATTTCTTTCTTTATAGTGTTGGAATTGTGTTCTGTTGTGTATCTATACTACATTTCCTTATACAAACATGCATTCATGGACACTTAGGCTAATTCCATATCCTAGCTATTGTTAATGTTATCATAAAAATACAAGTACAGCTGTCTACAGTGGTTTTTTTTGTTTGGTTAGACTCCCAGTAGAGGGATTGCTGGATCAAACTGTGGCTCTAGTTTTACTTCTTTGAGCAATCTCCATACTGTTTTACCACAGAGGTTGTACTAGTTTACATTCCTAGCAATAGTGTAGAAGCATTCCCTTTTCTCTTCATCCTTGCCAGTATCTGTCATTTTTTGGTCTTTTTAATGATAGCCATTCTGACTGCTACAAAATGTGGGTTTAATTCATGGTGATTAGTGATATTGAGACTCTTTTCTTATGTTTGTTGGTCATTTGTATGTCTTCTTTGAAAATATCTATTCATGTCCTTTGCCTACTTTTAATGGGATTATTTTTTGTTGTTGTTGAGTTCCTTGTAAAGTCTAGATATTGTTCCCCTATCAGATAAATAGTTTGAAAATATTTTCTCCAATTTTGCAGTTTTCCTGGTTACTCAGTAGATCATTTCTTTTATTGTGCAGAAGCTTTTAACTAAGTCCTATTTGATTATTTTTGTTTTTGTTCCTATGCTTTTGATGTCTTGACTTATTTATTAATTCTTTGCCTAGACCAATGATCTGAGAATTTACCTTTAGATCTTACATTTAAGTCCTAATCCATTTTGTGTTGATTTTTTTTAATACGGTAAGAGGTAATTTCATTCTTCTGCTTATGGCAATCTAATTTTTCCAGCATCATTTATTGAAAAAGTTTTCCTTTCCCCAGTGTATATTTCTATTTGGTTGTAGGTATTTGGCTTTATTTCTGTGTTTTCTATTTTGTTCCATTGATCGATGTGTCTGCTTTCATATCAGTACCATGCTGTGTAAGTTCCTACAGTCCTGTTCTAGAATGTGCATTCAGAAAATGTGATGCGGCAGGGCGTGGTGGCTCATGCCTGTTGTCCCAGTGCTGTGGGAGGCCAAGGCGGGTGGATCACCTGAGCTCAGCCGAGTTCAAGACCAGCTGAAGACCAGCCTGAGGCAGAGTGAGCCAGAGTGAGACCCTGTTGCCAGACCTTGTGATACCAGCTACATGGGGGGCAAGAGAACACTACAGGAGGAAGAAGTAAAAAACAAACAAAAACAAAAACTTGAAAGTAAGATAAGTTGAAAGGTTGAAAGCAAAAAGAAAAAAAAAGAAAAAAAAGAAAATGTGATCTAGATTTGTCCTTTTTGCTTAGAATTACTTTGACTATTCAGGCTCTTTTCTCATTTCATATGAATTTTAGATTTGTTTTTTTCCTACTCTAATGAAAAATGGCATTGGTGTTTTAATGGGGATTGCAATGAATATGTAAATTTCTTGGGGGAGTAGTGTGATTTTAGTAATATTAATTCTTCTGATCCATGAGTGTGGTATGTTTTTCGCTTCATGTCAGCTATTATTTTTTTTTAATCAATGTTTTGTAGTGTTCCTTGTAGAGATATTTAATTTCCTTGGTTAATATATTCTTAGGCGTTTTTTATTTTGTAGCTATTATAAAAAGAATTGCCTTCTTGGTTTAGTTCTCAGATTGATTGTTATCGGTGCAAGAATTGCTACTGATTTGTATTCAGGGTGTCCATAAAGTCCATGTTTAATTAAAAATAGTTGTCTATTTTAAATTGCACATACACTTTGTGGACACCCTGTATACTGAATTTATCTCATAATCTTACTAAATTATTTATTAAGTTATAGAGGTTTTTTGGTGAATTCTTTAAAGATTTTTAGTTATGTGATCATATCATCTATGAACAGAGATAATTTGACTTCCTTTTGTCCAATTTGGATGTCTTTTATTTTATTTTTCTTTTGTTTGATTGCTTGGTAGCATTTCTAGTACTATGTTAAATAGGAATGGTGAAATTTGGTATCCTTGTCTTGTTTCAGTTCTTGCTGGGAATGCTTTCAATGTTTTTCCATTCAGTATGATGTTGACCATGGATTTGTCATATATGGCCTTTATTGTTTTGAGGTATGTTCCTTCTATGATTATTTTGTTGAGGATTTTTTTTAATGAATGGATGTTGAATTTTATAAAATACTTTTCTGCATTGATTTAGATGATCATATATTTTTTTCCCTGTTAGGTCTGTTTATGTTATGCATCAGATTTACTGATTTTTGTATGTTGAACCATATTGCATATCTGGCTTAAAACTCACTTGATCATGGTATATTACCTTTTTGATATGCTGTTGGATTTGATATACTATTATTTGTTGAGGATTTTTGCATTTATGGTTTTAATATTTATCTTGCATCTCATTGAGTTTCTTTAAAATTAATAAAGAAATTTTTAACTTTTTGACATTTGACTTTTTTATATGGCATGTCAAGAATTTCAAGATCTATTACTAGGTAATTATCATGTTCCTTTGGGGGTGCCAAAATGCCTTGCTTTTTCATGCCTTCTATATTACTAGGCTGATTTCAGTCATCTGGAGATATAATTGCTTTTTCTTATTTTTGAATTTACTTTGAGGTAGAACAATTCTTTTCTCTTGAGAATGTGCACATGACCCATATTGAGTGGGGTCATTTGGCTTTGCTTCTGTCTACATTCTGTGCTGAGGACTATATGATTTCTTTGATACTAAATCATCTTAATGTATTGGCCTTCTCACATGCTGGTTCTACTAGCATTGTGGAAGGTAAAGGAGCAAACTCATGATCTCCTGAGTAGGTGGGGAGGCGTGGGTGGTGGTGGTAGCAGAGGTGGCAAGAAGATTACCTTGTTTACTAATGTGGTGTACTTGTATCAGCAGATGCTGCACCATCCAACCTCCAGGTCAATAGGTGGCACTCTCAGATAAATCCAGCTTTGATGGCAGCAGCAGGGTTTATGTTCAACTTTTGTTAACCTGATCCTCCAGTGTCTGAGGTGGTGAGTTGGGCCATAGAACACTAAGTGGTCTGAGTCTCCTGCTGTATGTTGGAGGAGGGAGGTGAAGCAGGACCAGGAAAGCATGTAATCTGGTCTTGCAACTCCGGGAGCATGCACCAGCCCTGATGGGCTCAGAGGTTGTCTTCTATTCCTAGAGAAATAGTTGTGTGAGTGGCAGCTGCTGTGTGAAGGGAGAGTGGGGGAAGAGGGAGAAGTAGTCTTGGTGCAACAGTCATGTGAGGGGAGTTATTTGCCTTCCTCTCACACCAGAACTGGTGGGGCTTAGTTTTCCATCTCAACTGTGGTGGCCAGTTAGTACACTTAGTTACACATAGCAGTTTTCTTTTGGATGCTAATCCACCTGGCACTGTAAAACTCACTCCTGTGTCACATCCACACTTCCCTGGCAACTGAAGGAGGTAACCTGGTTTTAGCTTTAGCAGCTATAGCCCAAGCTACAGTCAGTTTTCATTATGACTGACCACTTATGCCCTGCTTGAGACACAGATCTTCCATCCCCTACAGAGTATCTCTGAGGTGAATGTCTGTCACCCCTGCTAGTTCACAGATCCTGCATAGCGTCCTATGAGCAAGGATCAAGTATGGCATCCTCCTATTGGCACCCAAGTCTGGGAAGGTGCCTGAAACTTTTTCTGAAGGCATTCCTTCTCACAATCTTACCTCCTCTCCCTCCTTCCCCAAGTTAGATACAGGCTTGGGAATGTCAGGTCATCTCCTGTGGCCTGGATGGCATCTTTTTCTAGTAGGAAGGGGGATTTCAGGATTCATTCAATGTTTCCAGCTGGAACCAAGCAAGTAGGCTGACTGTCCACCTTCTCTTCGCTGTTATCTGACATTTTAATTTGCTTTTCTGTTGAACTTCTATGTACCTTCTTGGATTGAGTTCATTATGTATACAGTAATTTTGCTTCTTCCATGTGTGTGAGTTGAGTTAGAAAATCTTCTAGTTCCATCTTAGAAAAAGTTAGATTTTAGAATGATTACATTGTCAACAAAAGGAAAAATTATGGATAGATTCTGGCAGAGCTGGTATGGGGAGCTGTTAGAATGCTGCCTCAGTAATTCACTTCATCAAGGTCAAGGCACATATAGCATAATGTGTAGAAATGTGATGAGATTTGATAACTATTGGACATAAGGAATAAGAAGTAATTAAAGATGAATGGAAGATTTCAGGCCAGGCCTGACAATGACTTAACCCTTATGAGAAAAGATTCAGTGGTCATATGGGTGTTTGCCACTGCATTCTTGGTAAAGTCAGAGGTCCCCTTCTCAGTTCTAGCATGATTACATGAGCACTCACCCAACTGATTGAAGACAAGGTATCTGACTTCACTCTTTCTGTACATTTCTGTAGCAAAAATGAATAGATAATGATGAAGAAAGATAATGGTCATTGCATTGTTGCCACATGCTAAGCTAAGTAAACAACTAATTTGTACCTTAAAATACTTAATAAAAACGTGTAGATATTTAAAGATGTGAGGAAACTAAATTTTAGATAGCTTAAGTTCATATCGTAAGTGACTAAACTGGTAATCACACTAGGTCTGATCCAAAAACACTTCCAATTTTACTGCTGAATTTCTTGACATTCATGCATTAAACAGAAACATTAATATAGAGTGATGATGTCTGTAAAAATAACAGGCTTATACCTATAATCCGAGCCCCTGGGAGACCGAGGCAGAAGGATCACTTGAGCTCTGAAGCTGAAGACTAGTCTGAGCAAGAGTGAGACTCCATATCTATTAAAATTTAGAAAAAATAGCTGGGGGTTGTGGTGGATGCCTGTAGTCCCACCTACTCAGGAGGCTGAGACAGGAGGATTGCTTAAATCCAGGAGTTTGAGGTTACTATGAACTAGGCTGACACGACAGCACCCTAGCTTAGGCGACAGAGTGAGACTCTGTCACAAACAAGCAAACAAATAAACAAACAGAGTAAAGGCACCAAAAATGTTCTCTTCCATCAAAGCAATGAGAAAACTGGCAAAATATTTGCAGTATTAACTTTCTCAGAATTCTACGTATTAAAATTAAACAAAAACTTGCTTTGATCCAGGGAGACTTTATTTAAAAAAAATTCATGCCTAACTAATATAGTGCAAATATTCTGATACAGGGCACATTTGTAGCTTTGACTTAAAATGTACAAAAGCAAATTATGTAATAAAAATGTGTGTATTCCAATGCTATTCTGAATTTTTTCAAAAAACCCCCAATATATCTAAGGGGAAAAAATAAAAACAATGGATGATTTTTGGTAAAAACCAGTGGATTTATGTCATTGTGATTTGCTCCCATCATATTCCCTGCATTCTAGCTCTATGGTTGTATTAACAAAATAACAGCTGTGGCTGGGCATGTTGGCTCACACCTGTAATTCTAGCACTCTGGGAGGCTGAGGTGGGTGCATCACCTGAGCTAGGAGTTCGAGAGCAGCCTAAGAAGAGTGAGATCCTGTTTCTTCTAAACATAGAAAAACTAGCTGGGCATGGTGGCATGCCTGTAGTCCCCATTACTTGGAAGGTTGAGGCAAGAGGATCACTTGAGCCCAAGAGTTTGAGGTTGCTGTGAACCATGATGATGCCACGGCACTCTACCCAGTATGACAGAGTGAGAATGACTATAATAATAATAATAATAATAACAACAACCTTCTTTTTCTTTTCTTTTTTTTTTTGCAGTTTTCGGCTAGGGCTGGGTTTGAACTTGCCACCTTCAGCATATGGGGCTGGCACCCTACTCCTTTGAGCCACAGGTGCCGCCCAATAACAGTCTTCTTTTACAGTAAAGCTCAGTAGTCTCCAGTGGCATTCAGAGGGAGCGGACTGAGGCTACAACTCTTTCAAACATTTTTTTTCAGGGAATTGTTATTACTTGTTCTATCTGGTGATGCCCTTGAAGATTCCAAGGAGTGTCACTAACAAGTCTGTGAAAATATGATGTGATCCAGAGCTTGCACAGTGTGAATAGTTTTATCCCATGGGTGATTGTCAAAAACAATTATAGGCAATTAACTTTTTAGCTTCCTGAAGTAATATTATAGATGTTAGAGAAAACCAGAAATTAATCAAAAAACTAAAGGCCTAGGAATATTTCTATGAGCTATGGAGATTTTTGCTGTACTCCTGGGGTAGAGAAGGCCATGCATATGTCCATAAAAGTTCTGTGAAGGCTCTAAGTGGTCACCCCTCTCACTTTGCTTCTCTGCACAAGGCAGAAATAAAGGACAAAACAGAACTGTGAACTGAATGGCTGAATGCTGAAGCTGTGCCTATATGTATATAGAACCCTGGGGAGGACAGAAAGATGCACTTTTCCCAGGCACTCAAGGACATATCTTCTTTATAGTTATTAACTGACCACTCAGCAACAGCACTAATTTCAGTAACTACTTATGACAAAATTGATGTTACAGAATTAATTCAGAAAATCATTAAACAGGCAAGAAACAGACAAAAAGGACAGTAACAAACAGGAAGAAAACAAACTCCGGAGTGAGGGGTCGTATGTCCAGTGATTTTACCCTATCGGATTTATAATGTATGATTTGCAACAGAAAATTATTAGACTTGCCAAGGAACAGGGACATAAGAGAAATGAACATCATTGACAGCATTCCTAAAGAAGAACAAAACTGGATTTATTAAACTACAACTTTAAATCAGGTATTTTAAACATTTTCAAAGACCTAAAGGCAACCATGTCTAAAGAAATAAGGGAAAATACAAAAGAACTTTCTCATCAAAGACATGACATCCATAAGGAAATATTACGCCTGTATACCAGAGGAGTGAATGTCATTGGCAACATTCCTAAAGAAGAACAAATACTGGGTTTATTAAACTACAACTTGAAACCTTTAAAAGAACTTTCTCATCAAAGACATAACATTCATAAAGAAATATTAGGCCTGTACACCAGAGAAATGAATGTCATTGGCAATATTCCTAAAGAAGAACAAATACTGGATGTATTAAACTATAACTTTAAACCAGCTATTGTAAATGTTTTCAAAGACCTAAAAGCAACCATGTCTAAATAAATAAAGGAAAATATAAAAGAACTTTCTGATCAAAGACATAACATCCGTAAAGAAATATTATGCACATACACCCCATACGCATACACATAGAAATTCTGGAATTACAAACCACAATAACTCACATGAAAAATTCTCTACTGGGACTCAACAGCAGATTTGACCAGGCAGAAGAAAGAGACTGAAAACTTGTGTTTGCTCATTGTTGATTATGCAGTCTGAGTAACTGAAAGGGGGAAAAAAAAGGATAAAGAAAAATTAACAGAGCCTCAGAGACCATGAGGTTTAAGCACAGCGACATGTGTATGGAAGCTCTAGAGGAGAAAGAAGAGAGAATGTTTGAAAAATTCAGGCTGAACATTTTCCAAATCTGACCCAGGACAGTTTACATCTAAGAAACACCTCAAAGTCCAGGTAAAATAAACTTAAAAAGAGATGTAGCTGTCTAAATCGATGAGGGACTAGCAGAAAGGGCTCTGTGTTTTTATATGTCCTTTGGAGCCAGAGGATGAGCCCAGTACTACAGACTTAAAATGTGCTTTCCTAAATGCTTAAGGCTCTGTTAATTTTTTCTTTATAATTTTCTTTATTTAACCTTAATCAAGGTTAAATTTATGGCTAAAAGAAAATTAAAGTCAAAAGTGGAAGAGTAAACAAGTAACAGGACAAATAATGTTATTAACCACCAATCCTATCCCAAGTGTTGCCTAGCTTTTATGGAATAGGTACAATAATTATGTGATATTATGGAAATAAAAAAAAAAGAAACGTCTTAGCTGAGTTTTAAAACTGGACTAGTAATGTTTTTCTTCCTCTTCGCTATTTGGCATTGAATAAATCCCACGATCTTTTGAAACTCTTTCTCATTTCTAAATTGGAAATGGCAACGTCTGGCTTATTTATCTCACATGATTGTTGTGGTTGAGAAAAGAGTAAAGTGTATAGAATTAAAAGTTAAAATGCCTAAAACAATGTACTTCTATTTTTACAAGCTCTTTGTCTTGTAATGACGTATCAGAGAGGTACAGAATATAATAGTCATATTCACTTGTCACCAATGGGAAGTCCAAGTTCTGAGAAGTGAACGGGACAATCCTAATCATTAAGCAAGTTACTGTCAGAACTCAAATTAGCTCTCTGGTATACCGATTTAAAGTTTGGTGTTTTCACTTTATTTAACTGTCCCTTCATATGGTCAATACCTGAATTCCTATCTCCTCCTGGCAAGGCACTCTGTTAAACATCAGTTTCTTTCTTTCTTTCTTTCTTTTTTTTTTTTTTATTGAATGGTAACTGTGTACATTAATGCACTTCTGGGGTACAGTGTGGTGTTTTCACACACAATCGGAGACACTTCCATCAAACTGATTAAACATCAGTTTCTAAGTCTGCAACTTTGCACGCATTATTTGGGCTCCAAAGAGACAGATAAAAGCACAGAGCCTCTCTCATTTCCATGGAGATTTTCACTGATGACCCCAGCTCTTAGGGGAAATGCCCTTAGGTAGTAAACAGTGGGGAGTGTCCTCTTGTCCCCAGAGGAGTATTTCACACAGTTCTTGTAAAGGCTGCTACACTGTGAGCATCTGTGGATGTGCGGACTGGAAAGATGAGGTACTGGTAAGGTTGTCTTTCAAGAAAAAGAGTGGGAAAATGTCATCGAGTTGAAGTAACACTCTGGTCAGAATAGGGACATCTCCATAAACTGTTCTGTCTCTGAGTAGCTATGATGGCTGAGTTTCTGAGGTTTTTTAATGGACTTACCTAGCCCTCACACAGACCACATCCTTACCGTGCCACACAGAAAATCAGAGCTCCGTGTCCTTCTCGTGGACCTCAACACAAGGTTATGTGTGTTGTAATCTGCAGGCAGCGTCCACTGGCTGTAAGACCTGCAGCCCACACATTCCACATGAATCTGTGTGGAGATCCACAGAGCTCCCCCACTCGGCGCTCTCCTCCCTGCAGCACAGGGGCAAAGCTGCTGATGTTTCCCCAGCGTTTGCTCTCTCTCTGGTTCTTCCTTGTCCTTCCCTGAGGCCTGCAGGGGTGTCCCAACCCAGGCAAGGGCCGTAGGGCTGCGTAGCCTCGCCCAGGAACAGGGAACAAACTCAGTAGCATTTCCCCAATCCTCTGGGCCTGCTCCCCCGGTTGCAAAGTTCGAATTTCTAGATTCAGCTTCACCTGTATTCATTTTAACGAGCGGTCTGAGTACTGAGGCGAGACTTGAGAAAGCAGCAGGGATGATCTCACAGTTAGGTCTGTAGCAGCCGCGTCTTCCCGTCTCCGGGGCTTGCCCAGCTCACATCTGCCGCGCTCTCCATACAGTACCCTCGCGGGAATCCTCGCACACTATGCCTGTGGCCTGTCAGAGAGCGCATGTGAGTAGGGACAGTTATCTCCTTTACAAATCCCATGAGCAAAATGCATCTTCAAGGAAGATTATTTTCAGCATGTAGAAGTAGCCTGGCTGTAGAGTGAACAGCTTCCCTGTTAGGCACTGGGAGCTGAGTTCAGGCAGGGCAGAGGGGGCGGGGAGGTGCCAATTCTGCCAAACAGGCTGCCCAGGTGATTGTGCCCGCAGTGGGGCCTCCACAGACCATGATGAGGCCTTCGCGTCTGGTTGAGGGTTGAGTCAATGACCGGCGGGGACTGCAGCAGAGGCTCTGGGTTCATGAAAACGTGGTCCACGCCCTCACCCTCAGTGCCCGTGTTCCCCGACCCGCATCCCTTCTTCCTGCCCGGTTCTCAATTATTCTGAATGTGATTTTTATAAGAAGAAGCTCTGAGAACACTTGTTTTTGCAGACCTAACTTAGCTGAGGGATGTAAGGTGTTTGCAATTTACTGAACATTGCCATAAATCAGAGTTAGCGACTGCTGGAATCAGCATTTTCCTTAAAAGAGGAGGATCTGGTTATTGGAACCTTAAATTAGGGTGAGAGCTGGGAACCAGACTTGTCAGGATGGATCCCAGAGAGCTGGTGTTGGGATATGTGGGGGGATATAATGAGATTGGTTCAAAGGAAGGTGAAACAAACCCAAACTAGAACATACCACAGCTGTTTCTATTAGAATCAACTGTTGTTTCCCAGGATAAAACATTTGCTTGGGTGACAAGAATAGAGGTCAACAGAAAAAGCAAATCCTTCCTAGTCTGCCTCTCCTGCTTCTTATGGCCAAAGCCTTAATTTCAGAACTTCTCCACACTACTGAGATACTCTGGTCTAAAGCCACACATTATTCTTAAACATACATGTCCAATGTGGGGAAAGTGTCCCCCGGGCAGGTGTGTGTTGACTTAGTAATTAAAGCAGCTTGCTGTATCTAAATCATTAGTTGAAACCATCTCTTGTCACCAGGAAGGACATAGCACCGGACAATTCTGAGAAGAAACTGAAATAGACGTTTGTTTTTTGAGATGACATTTTTTTTTTTATAGATGAGCTTGTAATCATAATTCTAATAAAGCAAGTATAGAAACTGATCTCTTTCTAGCCAAGATGAGTTATCTGGCAGATTAGACTTTGCTCTTCCATCAAATTGGCTCTTGGATCAATCCTAACATCTTATCTCTGTCATTATGGAATAAATGAGAAAGAAGAAAGAAGCGAAGGTGACCATATGCCCATCAACGTGTCTGTGAGCAGACCATGGTGCAGTGACTCACCCCCCAGGCTATAGCAGACGTACTTCTCCTTACAGGAGACCCTGAGGAGTGGAAGGGATGAGGCACATCTACTACAGCATTAACAGGACAGAAGATGTAGAGAAATGTGTTCATTCTTGAATGATACCTGCCTCAGTCATTGTTCAGATTTTAAACAGGACATTATCTACAATCAGAAATGAGAATGAGAAGGATGCTCAGGTGTGACCATCCAAAAGTACACTTTTTCTGTGTACTTTGAAAAGATTTAATACAAAGATTTACATTTTAAAAAATTACCCATTCAATAGAGGGTGGGGATTGTTGGGTGCTGGAAGATTTCGATCAGGAACTAATTAGGAGTCTGCTTTGGTAATGCAGATGGTAAAGGTCTAAAAACTAGGTTGATATAGTACCAACTAGATGGCAAAACAATGTGAAGAAATGTTACAAAATGTGGCAGCTAATTGCTAATTGGGCATCATGGTTGAGCGAAAATAAGGATGAATAAATGTTTTCAGGCTAGAGCCAGTCAAGGAAGTATCTTTATTAAAGAATGTAGGGAGAGCACATACTTCCTCAGTGAAATCAGAAGTCCCTTTTTGATCTCAAGGGATCATGCCTGAGCATCCTTCTCATTCTCATTACTGATTGTAGATAATGTCTCATATTGTTATTATTATTATTATTTATTTATTTTTTTGGAGACAGAACCTCAAGCTGTCCTCCTGGGTAGAGTGCCATGGCATCACAGCTCACAGCAACTTCCGACTCCTGGGCTCAAGTGAGTCTCCTGCTTCCGCCTCCCAAGTAGCTGGGACCACAGGCTCCCGCCACAATGCCTGGCTATTTTTTGGTTGCAGCTGTCATTGTTATTTGATGGGCCTGGGCTGGATTCAAACCCGCCACCTTAGGTGTAGGTGGCTGGCACCTTAGCCACTTGAGCCCCAGGCGCCAGGCCTCACATTGTTATTATTAAAGGGTGATTGTGAAGAAAAGAATGTGACATTTATATTATCCCTGCATTGTGCCAGGCTAAGAATTCCTTGATGCAGCTACCCAGTAAGTAAGTATGTAATATGTTATCATCTCTACTTTAATAATGAGGAAAATCAGGTGTAGATTAGGGCATTATATCATATAATTGATAAGTGACTGACTTGTTGTTTACTATGGGTCTGATACAAAACTGTTGTACCAAACCTGGCATACTTCCTCTCCTTTCCCCAAATGCATTTGTTTTGGGGGAGTAGGGTAATATCACAGAAAATGGCAGAGCAAGTATCTCAAAAAAAAAAAAATCCTGAAAAAACAGGCAAAAATTATCAGTCGGCATTTCTGGGGACTATGTTTTCACTTTCTTGACATTATCTTTTGATACACAAATTGTATAATTTTTATGCTTTTAATAAATTAATCTCCTTTTTTGTTCATGCTTGTTGTCATATGTAAGAATCCATTGACAAATACAAGGTTATAGAGGCTTCTATGTTTTCTTATAAGAGTTTTGGTTCATCAATGCAATTTGAGTTAATTTTTATATATGGTGTGAGGTAAAGGTCCAATTTCATTCTGTTACATATAGAATATACATATATAAGAGAATGTATGTTTTTTTCCATTGAGTAGACTTAGCACCTTTGTCAAAAATCAATTAACCAAAAATGTATGGGTTTATTTCCGGGTTTTCCATTCAATATTTTTTAATCTTATGGGTATCCTTATGCCAGTACAGCAGTGTTGTGATACTGTAGTTTTGTGGTATGGCTTGAAATTGGAAAATTTGAATTCTCTATCTTTCCTTTCTAATATTGTCTGGCCATTTGAGATACCCTGGAATTTTGTATTCAGAATTACCTTTCACATTTCTATAAAAATGGCAATAAGGGGAGGGTGAGATACACATGAGTATGTTAATACATACAGAAAAAAGAACTTGGGAAACACAACACACTTTCCTTACTACAAAAAAGAAAACACTTGGCAAATTAAGAACAGAAAATAATTTTCTCAACTTCAAGGTATTGACTAAACAACCCATAGATGGCCTCATACTAAGATGAGGAACAAGAGAAGGATACTAGCACATTCCATTTCTATCTTACGTTGCACTGGACATTTCAGCTAGGCATAAGAAAAAAAAAGAAAAGAGCATTCAGAACAGGAAGCAATAATTAAAATATCTCCATTTGTAGATGACATTATTTTGCATATGAAAAATCCTAAGGAGCATGCGCGCGCACACACACACACACACAGAACTACAGATAATAAACAGGTTCAATGAATGAGGTGAGGTAGCAGATGCAAGATTAACACACAAAAAATCATTCGTAATCCAAAAATAAAATTCAGAAAATAATTTAATTGATAATATCTGTAGGAATAAAATCTTTAGAAATAAATTTTACAAAATGAATAGAATATTTGTACACTGAAAACTATAAAACATTATTAAAAGAAATTAATGAAACCTAAATGAAATGAAAGACATGGCATATTCTTGGATTCGCAGACTTAATGTAGTCTGTCTGATAGATGGAAATTCTTTCCATGTAGTTCTACAAATTCAAAGCAATCTTTATCTAGCAATCTGTTTTTCCTTATTGAAGTTAACAAGCTGCTGCTAAAATTCATATGTAACTTCAAAGGACTCAGAATAACCAAAACAATATTTAAAAAGACTTAAGTTAGAGGACCACATACTTCCAAATTCAAAACCTATTACAAATTTATAGTAATCAAGACAGTGTGATACTTAAATTATCACATGTAAATCAATACAATAGAAATACCAATTCAGAAGTTATCCCACACATCTGTGGTCAATTGATTTTCACCAATGGTGCCAAGATTGTTCAATGAGGAAATAATATTTTTTTTCAGCAAATGTTGGTGAAATAATTAGATATGGACATGCAAAAGAATGAAGTTGGACTCAAACTGTATGCAAAAAAAAAAAAAAAAAGAATCAATTCAAAATGGATACAAGACCTACCTGTCTGCTAAGATGTGAAATTATAACACTTCTTGAAGAAAACTTAGTCATAAATCTTTGTGTTCTGATATTAAGCAATTTTTATGTGACACCTAAAACAGAAGCAACTAAGAAAATGCTAGATACATTGGAATTCACCAAGAGTAATTCATCGTGCTTCTAAGAACAGTGTGGAGAGATGAAAAAACAACCCACAGAGTAGGGAAAAGTATTTGAAAATCATGTATTTAATAAGTGTCTCATATTCAGAGTACTTAAATATCTCTTACAAACCATAGAAAAACATTAAAATGATATAGGATTTAAATTGAAATTCCTACAACGAAAAATATACAAATATCCCCTTAACACATGAAAAGATGTTCAATATCACTAGTCATTTGGGAAATTCAAATTGAAACCACTATGAGATACCACTCCACACATATTTGGATGTCTGTAAACCAACATCTGAACAAAAAATGGAACACAAGCAGAAGATAACAGGTGTGGTGAAGATATGAGTAATTGGAATCCTCACATATGGGCTGGTGAATGAAAATTGGCGCAGCCACTTTGGAAAATTGTTTGCCTTTTCTTCAAATAGTTAAACAGAGTTTTCAAATGATCCAGCAATTGCACTTCTAGGTAGTCTCAAAAGAACTAAGAACAATTTTTTATACCAAAACTTATGCACAAGTATTCAGAGAAACATTATTCATAATAGCCAGTAAGCCAGAGCAGTCCAAATGCCCATCAACTTATTAATGGAAAACAAAATATACCTTATTAATTCAATGGAATATTAAATCAGGAATGAAGTACACTGATATTTTCAATAACACAAATGATCATTTAAAATATCAGTAATACTCAGCTAACATTTTCTGAGCACATAATAAAAATGTTTATCTTGTACGTGGAACATGCCTCAACTTGTTAATCTTTAACATAGTTATCTTTTTTAAACCATGTATTCTTTTTTAACTGTTTGTGATTCATTGAGTACAAAGAATTAGGTTCCCACACATTCTTAATATCTTACTTCACTGTTTGTGTTCCTGCCTTGCCACTTTCTGCACAACTGCCCTTAAAAATAGAGAAAATTGGAAAAAGGAAAGAATAAAAGAAGCCAAAATAAATTTCTCTTATCTTTATGCATTCAGGAAATGTTAAATGAATAAATAAATAGTTTAATTTGAGTTGGAGCCCTCTGTTCAGTGGCATACAATGTTGATCTTCTGAGAAACTCACTTTTCTCATCTGTGAAACAGGAAGAGATTCCTTCCCTCTAAATTTGCTTGTCAAAGATCCTGTTGAAGTTTAGGGTATATTGGAAACACCATTGATGATTATTATACATGTATTTCTATCAGCTATGACCTTTGTCAACTCTAGAGGTTGGCTTCTCAAAGTCCCCTGAGAGGAGAGCCCTAAAGGGGAAACTTGCTTGAGGAAAAGAAACCTGGAGTTGACCCCAAGTTATATTTTTGGTTTACCACTTATTAGCACAGGGCTCCTTGGTAGTCAGACTCCTTATCTGTCCGAGGATGATTAGGATGCACATCCCTCGCAGGACCTTGGCAGCCAGGTGGACACGGTGTCGGGGCAGGTGAGCCCTGATCAGCTGGAAGGCAGTGGGTAGTGCTTTGTCCTCTGCATAGAGATCTGAAGCACCCATGGGAATAGATAGTAAGAGATGTACACAGAGGTCCCTCTCTGAGGAGCCTGTTCCCAAAAGGGTTTGGCTGGGGAATATTATGGCTTGCCCTTCCTCTTCTCAGAGCTCAAGAGGCAGAACCTACAAAGTGTGGTGTGAGTGGGGGCTTCTACACCTTGGCCTGGCCTGGGGAAAGCCAGCTGCTTCCCCCTGGAGCACCTGCCACAGCGTGGGACATTGCCTTGCAGCTTTCTTGGTAGTATTCATTTCCCCCTCTTTCTTCTTCTCTGTGCCACCCCATCTCTGTTGTATTTTCTCCATATTTTTTATTCCCCTTTCTCTGTCTTTTTATCACTCTCTGCCTTTGCCCCTGACCTTCTATTTCTCTCTATCTGACTCATTATTACTCTCTCCCTTCTTCTTTTGACTGTCATCAACATGGATAAAAATATCAAGGAAAAGAGAGGATGCAGGAGTCAACCTTGCATCCTTACTTACAAGGGACAGCTCAGCTCAACCTCCTCATTTCCAGTTAGGATAAGAAAGAGACTAACACAGCTTATATTTTTCAGCTGCAGGTTTTTAGCTAATTTTAGGTTTCTTTGTAGTGGAATGTGTAATGTGGAATGAGAGTCAGGGGCATGTAGTCAAGAAGCAGGTGACCTAATCATCTCCTGAGACCTTTGCCTCTAAAATTCTCAATGTTTATTTCTTTGTGTGGTACTAATGGGAGCTCATATACTTTACAGATTTCCCAGGGCTTATCTGGTTCATCCTCGCTACCACTTCAAATTCATTGCTACGCTCAGCAAACCCTTTCTTCAGCAGTAGGTCCTTGGAACTTTTTGCCAGACTATTATAACTCAGGTGACTCAGGCATTTCTTCCTGATGTCTAACCTGAATATTCATTAATATAATTCTTATCCTATGCCAAAGAAAAATATATTTTTCACCCAAGGATCACATAAAATAATAAACATGACACTAGTTTGATAAATTACTCAATGGTAGGTAATACGCTCAAGCATTAAGAATTCTTCATGAGGGGCAGAAGGAGATCTACCACCTACGAGTGAAGCCACTTATCTGCAGGGCTTTTGGACATGCACAGAAATATTATAAAACAATCTTAAATGTAGTTCCCTCATCAAACGGTTGTTTCTGAAATTCCGCAGTGCAAGGGACAAGGGGAAGGATGCACAATGCATTATGTCGCCTCTTCTTACAGCCTCGCTGAGGCTGATGAAAGGCAACATTTGTCATCTACTCCTGTGAAAGCTTCATGTTCTGTGGGAGGAACAACATCCTCTGCTATGGAGATGAAAAATGATGTTCTTCAGCGATCCATAAGAAAAACAAGGTAATGGGTAGAATTACAGTAGATGTTATAATTTTTCTCAATTTCTCTTAATCCTTTGTGTTTTTCTTTTGCTTGTCTGTACCATTATGTGTTGTGTGATGATATATGGCTTAAAGATCATGCATTTAAGTTTTATATAAACGTATGACATGGTATTTGTTAAAGAAAGTGCAATGTACATTCAATTTGTTATTTGCCATCTAAACATGTTTTTAAATAAAAACAACAGGAGGACACCTATAAAGCTTACTGACAGGAAGGACCTGTTTCAAGTGCAAATTTTCTCTCCCTCACGTCTTTCCTTGTATATACGTGTTTCTACGTCCATAGAGCAACTCTCATTTTTGCTTTATCTTAAAAGTAAAGGAGACAGAGAGTTTATGTCATTTGTTTAATTTCACATAGCTATCATGTGAAAATGGCAGCACTTGGACTCAAACCCTTAACTAATACACTACTATGCCTCCCGTGAGCTACTGATTATCCAGCTTTCTGTTCAATGTGGAATCTCGAATCATCTGAATACCTTGGGATGGAAGCTGGATTACAGTGTTTGAGTTCTAGCCATGTAACTTCCTTATCAGAAAATCCAGGTAATTCTCTTCCCTTCCTTGTTGGTCACTTTGTTCCTCTTCTGTCACACTGGGTGTGTTAGTTAACATCTCCTGTGGATCAGTTAGGATCATGGCTATAAAATATGAGGCAGATGAAGGAGAGCTGTCCGAATGACCATGAAGAGAACATTGAAAGGGAGACTGAATGAACTAGTTAATCCTTCTGAAAAAGAGTCTTAATTATCTTTTGAAAGAGATCTAAGAAGGAGACCTCTCTAGTATTTCATAGCTTCCTGCTCATTCTCCCAGCAATTTCAGCAATAAAAATCTGTATGTAATTATAATTTATAAACTTGGGTGTTGCTTTTCTTCCCTAGGAGCAGTAGTAACCTTAGACACATGGCATAGTTTCTCCAAATCATCAATCTGCTGATGACAAATATTCCCAGCCCCTCATGGGCAACTTCAGGATCAATGCCTCTGATGCTCCCAGCTTTATTCTGACTGGCTTCCCGGGAATGGAGGCTGTGGAGCCCTGGCTATCCCTCCCTCTCCTTCTACTCTATGCTGTGTCCATTGTGGGCAACAGCCTGATCCTCCTCATTGTCAAGGAGGAGCAGAGCTTGCACCAACCCATGTACTACTTCCTGTCCCTGCTCTCAGTCAATGACTTGGGTGTGTCCCTTTCCACATTGCCGACTGTGCTGGCTGCCCTCTGTTTCCACGCCCGAGGTATTAGCTTTAATGCCTGCTTGGTCCAAATGTTTTTCATCCACCTCTTCTCTTGGACAGAGTCTGGTATCCTTCTGGCTATGAGCTTTGATCGCTATGTGGCCATCTGTAATCCACTGCACTATGCTATGGTGCTCACCAATGCCCGCATTGTGGCAATCAGCCTGGGTACCATCCTCCGCAGTTTTGCTCTCATCCTGGTCTTCCCACTGCTGCTGCACAGACTGCCTTTCTGCCATGCCCAGAACATTCTCTCTCATGCCTACTGCCTTCACGTGGATATGATTAAGTTGGCATGCACTGATGTCTCCCTCAACAGCCGCTATGGGCTATCCATCGTGTTGCTCACCTTTGGCCTGGACTCTGCACTGATCTTCATATCTTATGTACTCATCCTGCGATCAGTGCTGGCCATTGCCTCTCGGGAGGAGCGTCTCAAGACCCTCAACACATGTGTGTCCCACATCTCAGCTGTGCTCATCTTCTATGTGCCCATGATTAGCGTGTCTATTGTACATCGCTTTGGGGATGGCCTCCCACATGTTGTCCACATCCTCATGTCTATCCTCTATCTCTTTGTGCCTCCCATGCTAAATCCAATTATCTACTCCATTAAGACGAAGGAGATACGCCACAGACTTCTCAAGATGCTCTTTAGAGTCACGTTCTGACTTTTGGACAAATCTGGAAGTCTTAGATGGTCTAGTGTTGAAGGACAGGCAGCCTGACACCAGGAAATGTTACTGTGCACCGACTGTGCAATGATCAATTATTTAATATAGTATATTGAGCTGGCACTTGCCAAGACCATCTTTGGTCTTGTCCAGAAATTAACCATGTCCTATGTCAGTGTTCTTTATAGGCAAAAAATGTCTATCTTCAAGAATAATCAGGAACATATTGAGTATTATTCTCTGGGGGAGCTGCAGACTAACTTTAGGACACTTAGTGACAGGCCAGGACTTCTGGTTATGGGTCTGCATAACTTAAAAAGAGACAGAGGAATGGATAGGAATATTTATGGGGTGAGTATATGCAAGTACTAAAATGTAAATTTAGCACGGTTGATTTCTGAAGCTGCCAGTAGACAGGCTCTTTATCACCATGGTGAGTGAAAAGTTTTGGGGTTTGAGAGCCATGGCATTTAAATCGTCAGAATTAGACTTTACAACTCCTGGCATTTCTTTTCTTCTACATGGGAGACCAAGATATGTAGGCCTTTGGCTCTGCCAGCCACTGTTAGACTCAACAGCCTTTTACTTACATTTCTCTTGTGATCCCTCCCTCACTCTTTTGTAATGGTTTTCCCCGATGTAATCTGCCTTTCTAAGGCAGTAATAATGTCTTACTATACACTTGCATCCATATTAGACTTAACCATGGTCCCTCCATTCAGATAGCCTATGGATAGTGCTAGGGTAATAATGGAAGAATAAGTAAAAAGATGGAAAAATAAATAATAATGAATAAGGGAAGGAAATAATGAGTAAAGAAATTAACAGCTGAACATATAAACTAATAATAATTTTCCTCAAATCATAGTTGCATATCAGTTTCTTCTTCCTCTGTGCCCATAACCACCTCCTGTCCTCCCATAAGATAAAGTATAAATGAGCAGTAAAAGATCCTGAGTATGTGCAACTCTCTAGATTTTAAATTTCCTAACATGTAATATAGGGCATCAGTCTGATTTATCTACCTCAGAGGCTTTTTTTTTTTTTAAATAAAATGCTTTAAAAATTAGGTAATAATGTACAGACACAGCTTATTTACTCATATTATTTTTATTCAGAAAAGATTAATGCAATATACTATGTTTACCTTTAAAATACTTTGTATAAAAGCCATGGTCTGGGCCAGCGCCCAGCCCCATATGCTGGAGGTGGCAGGTTCAAACCCAGCCCTGGCCAAAAAAAAAAAAAAGTCATAGTCTAAAGAAAAATGGTGTTAAAGATTTTCCCAAACCTTAAGTAAAGGTTACTGCTTGCCTTGTGAGTTTCCACTCTTCTTGAAATGTAAGTTGGTTTGATTAGTTTGTCTCTTCTCTTAGCAACTGATGGCCAGATGTGAGTTTTATTTATCTTTTTACTCTTCAGCCTCTAACACAGGGCCTGGAATATTCCTGAAGATAGTTGAGAAATGAATTAATAAATGACTATATTTTATGTATGAAAATATATGTAATATATGTATATCATGTATGAAAATGATATATTTATGTATCATCAATCTCCTTATACTTTACTGAATTATCACATCCTAAAATGTTTTACTCTAAAATAAATTATAAT
Organism: Galagoides demidoff; assembly: GCA_963574575.1. Taxonomy (NCBI): domain Eukaryota; kingdom Metazoa; phylum Chordata; class Mammalia; order Primates; family Galagidae; genus Galagoides; species Galagoides demidoff. The sequence continues at coordinate 22,515 of CAUYQV010013247.1, read as the reverse complement.
TTTACTAACAATTCTATAGGAAGCTTTTATTATTGATCATATTACGAATACTATATGTATAGGGAGATGACCAAAGTGAATGTAAAGTAAATCATGCTTGAAATTTTCCAACATGCCACCAGTGTACCCAGCATATTTATCGTGCTTAGACCTTATATACTGTAGAGCATACCCATAGCAACTGAAAAATTAGTAGCATCATGTCCGACCTTTAATAGATACTTTATTTTTTTCTGGATGTGTGCTGTTTTTTTTAATAATTTTGGATCCATCACAAATGTGACTTATAATAAAATTACTGCTATAATAAGTGGGAAATGATTTCAGTAACGGTAACTTTGCTTGCTTCTTTAAAGCTAAAAGATATTGAAGCAATGACTTGGATCTTGTATGTGTCTATGAAAAGCTGTCTGGGAACACCTAGGCAAATGTTTTCCACAACACGCTTCATGAATAACAGAATCTGTTTCTTGACACCTTAGAAATCTGCCCAAACTAAAAGGGAATCAACTTTTGCTGCTAATAGCTCTCTTACTTGGTACACTGATTAGAGAGTTCTTGACTCTGTCTGTCTTTACCTATCTGGAAATGTGTCTCAGACCATTTCTTTAGGCTACTGATCAGAACTGTGCTTACAGTGATGTTCTCACCAGCCCAGGGCTCTGGTTATCAAGGTCATTTAGTACATCTGGTGTGAGATCTTGCCTTCTTTAACCTTTTCCTATGTTTCATTCTCAGGTAATCTTGGTTTCATGTCTGATTTTTTTAGGACTATAACATGAACTATAACCTTGTCTCTTTAAGCAAGATGAGGGCCACCCACCTATTGTGAGCTGGAAGAAAGTTCAGGTCTGTGTATTTGCCTGACATATTAGAAGCAAATGCCAGTGTATTTACTCAGTGAAACAGGAGAAAACATTTCCCAAGTTACTATAGGTGCATGGAGAATCTCCTTGACTCACACTCTTAGAGGAGTAGGAGGTATTACTGAATGGAATTTAAGTTTAAGGCTCATTTGATATTTTGTTTATCTGATATGTATTTATACAATCATGGGGTCTCAATTGAAGTTTTATATCCCCTTCTGTGACTAACTCTGCCTGGTGCTAAATAGTGCATCTCACACTATATGTTTATGTCTCGCTCTCGTTTGAGGACTATATACATGCCACTCTTCATTAGAAAGCGCTCCCAACATAGACCTTCATATATATTCATTAATAGATTCTTATTTTACCTAACAAATCCAATGGTGAACATAGAGTAATCAACGTTAGGTCTAAATTAATGATTTCAGAGAAACAAATAAAACCCAAACACATTGTCTTGCGGTGTTCTGTGTTATAGATGAGGAAATGTCCACAATTAATTCCTTGATAAATCTGTGACTATGTTTCTAACTTAGGAAGATGAAGAATGTCGCAACTGTTGTATAGTATCATTTTATAGTTAAGTATCTCCAAATAAAATATGACTTCTTAGAGGGGACCTAGCATGATGTGTGGGATGGAAAAGTTCTCTACAAACCACTGAGGAAAGAGAAGACAGAGTTGCATACAAATAAAAAACATGGTAGGCAATTTTAAAATAGCTTCCTAAAACAAAGTGTGAAGAAGAAAAGCAAACAACCACAGAGAATGAAGAAAAATAAGACATATGAACCAGGAAACACAATTCTAACTCAAGACAGACCCTCTGAGGGCAATTGCATAACAATCTTGGGAAGCAGCTCATACAGATGGAAACAAGGAAATAGTGGAATCCAGGGAGATGTGGTCAAAAAAATAAAAAGCTTCTAGTAGAAGAGTAGTGTGGTTAAGAAGATGAGCCAATTTAAAGAAATGATAAACTCAACCGTATTATTAACAAACCTAAATTACAGTGGGCACTAGGTAGTAGTCATAGATGCTTCCATATTTCCCAATTCATAACTCCTTTTCCGTCAAACTATTCACATTTATTACTTTGATACCTTGGTCCTAACTTGCACTCTTACCTTTGTTTTAGAAGAATACTGATGGGGTTAGATAGGAACTCTTAATTTCCCATCATTAAGTTTATGTGTATTTTCTTTCTCCTGTTAATAGCAATGGTGGGAATGTTCCTATTCTCCAGATTAATTACCCCCATTGTTGTCATATTCATAACCTACATAGATTGATATCTCACTAATTTATAACTCACTCTTTAAGTCTTAAAAGCCCCTTTGTCCTGCACCCCACCATTTCCTTACAAGCCTAATATTATACCTGTGTTTGTATTGCTATATGTGACAGGACTGGGAATGAATCTTTTTTATTCTTTGCTTGTCCTTTTCCTTTTGCCTAAGTCTTATTGTATTAGTTTCTGTGGCTACTACAATAAATTGACAAGCATTTAGCAACTTAAAACAATAGAAATCTCTTACATTATAGTTTTGTAGGTCAAAAATTCAGTTACCCTAAATGCCTAGGGTCTTTCAAGGCTGAAATCAAGGAGCTGGAAAGGGTCATTACTTCTTTTTTTTTTTTTTTTTTGAGACGGAGCCTCAAGCTATCCCCCTGGGTAGAGTGCCATGGAATCACAGCTCATAGCAACCTCCAACTCCTGGGCTCAAGCGAGTCTCCTGCCTCCGCCTCCCAAGTAGCTGGGACCACAGGCACCCGCCACAAGTAGCTGGGACCACAGGCACCCGCCACAACGCCCGGCCATTTTTTGGTTGCAGCCATCATTGTTGTTTGGCGGGCCCGGGCTGGGGATTCGAACCCGCCACCTTAGGTGTACATGGCTGGCGCCTTAGCTGATTGAGCCATGGGCGCCGAGCCTGATTAAGAGCTTTTTCTGAAAGTATGGTGCTGGTCAACTGTTCTGTAGTTATACTTAATTGTCCCTCAGTGCCAGGACGCTTGTCTCAAGTCGTCTCTGTTCAGCGTGGAGGGCAAGTGTGTGGGTCTATCTCAGAGACCTTGGCCACATCTGGGTAACCATGAGGCTAGAAGGAAAAAAATTTTCACCAAAGGTTTGTCTGGAGTATCTAGACATCAGTCTTGAGATGTTGAGCTAACATTGATAAGGAGAGTTGGTGTTGTAAATGCTAGACAGGCAATAATAACAAAGTTTACAAATAACAACATGAAAATTAGTTAACAACAATATAATAAATTTAGTTTGTGTAATGGTTTGAACTAGCAGCTCAGGCCCAAGGGCAATAAACTACAAATTAAAAGACGATAGGAGAAACTGGGTGAGACCTATTTAGCCATTGAGTAGTTTTTAACTAGGTTGAAGGGTTGACCAGTGCCATCTGAAGAAAAAGTTATACTGGAGATATTGTCAAAGTTATTTATAGCAGTTACTGATTATGAAATTGTAATTATAGTATTATCTTGTCAAATAAAAAGGGTAGCATTAAGGAGGGTAAGAGTCTTCTTATGATAGAGAGTCTTGTTCTGATGTTTTAAGAAAAGCCATTTACAGTGTGGAAAATCTTAACTTATTGTTCTGGTTTGTAATTTATATCTCTGGCTATGGCATCATGTGGTTTGGTGAAACTTTTGTGTGGCCCATATATAAGGCACAAGACCTATTTTTAAAATTTTTGTCTAGTTTTAGCTTATAGAGCTTTACGAACAGAGCAGGTCCTGTTTTATAATTTTATAGAAGAAAGTGGACTAAAGGAACCCAGAAAAATTAAGGACCTAGTCTAGTCTGTCTGGGAGATAAGAACTCAAAAGCAATGTACAGAGTTATGACCTAACAACAGGTTATGTGACAGTCAGGCTTTTTGTTTGTTTGTTTTAAAACATAACTTTTTCTCTATATTGATCATACATGAATTTCAGATTTAAAACCTCTTGAAACTAGAAAGAAAAACCAAAGCAGATTTTAGATTTTGCTTACCCTTAAGGTTTCTAGGCCTCTTAGGAAGGGATAGCTTTTACTAATTTATTGTAATGCCAAAGACCCTAGGAGTAAGGCATTTTATGTATATTTTAAAATATATTTCATTTGATGTCTAGATAATATAACTAATGTTTTAGGTTTTGTTGTTGTTGTTGTTGTTGAGACAGAGCCTTGCTATGTTACCCTTGGTAGAGTGCCGTGGTGTCACAACTCACAGCAACCTCTAACTCCTGGGCTTAAGCAATTCTCTTGCCTCAGCTTCCCAAGTAGCTGGGAATAAAGGTGCCTGCCACAACACCCAGCTATTTTTTTTCTTTTGCTGCAGTTGTCATTGTGGTTTAGCTGGCGTGGGCCAGGTTCAAACCCGCCAGCCTCGGTGTATGTGTCAAGCGTAGTAATCACTGTGCTATGGGCGCTGAGCCATAACTAATGATTTAATCATATTTTGCTATTAAAAGAAAGCAGAATTTTATTGGACTTATGCAAATAACCATATTGTCATAAGAATACTCACAAATAGTTTTTGAATCAAGTAATAGGGAGAAAACAACATAACAAAAACTACATATTTTAAATAAAAGTCATAACAATTATCTTTATTAGTTAATTTCATATAATCAGTTTTTGTTTCAGCTTGACCACAATTAGTAGTTTTGTGAATCTAATTTTTTATTAGAACTCTGAAAATTCAGAGATTCAAATTTCTAGAAATTTGTATATCAATTCAGATGCAGTGGCTCTCACCTCTAATCCTAGCACTGTGGGAGGATAAGGTAGGAAGATCACTTGAGTTTGAGACTATTGTGAGCAAGAGTGAGACCCATCTCTACCGAAAATAGAAAAATTAGCCTGGTGTTGTGGCAGGCACCTGTAGCCCCATCTACTTTAGAGGCTGAGGCCAGAGGATCACTTAAGCCCAGAAGTTTGAGGTTGCCATGAGCTAGTCTGACACTTTGGCCCTCTAGCTTGGGGCAACAGAGTGAGACTCTGTCTCAAAAAAAAAAATTGTATTTAAGAGGACTTGCTGCAGCTCTCTTGCAGCCATTGCAGTACATTGAGCTCCATAGAGACAGCACCAGGCAAGTGAGAGCCAGACAGGCACTGAGTGACTCTGTGCCTCACTGAGGAAAAATAACTAAGCATGGGCAAAGGAGATCTTAAGAAGCCGAGAGGCAAAATGTCATCATAGGCATTCTTTGTGCAAACTTGTCAGGAGGAGCACAAGAAGAAGCACCCAAATGCTTCAGTCAACTTCTCAGAGTTTTCTAAGAAGTGCTCAGAGAGGTGGAAGACCATGTCTGCTAAAGAGAAAGGAAAATCTGAAGATATGGCAAAGGTGGACAAGACCCGTTATGAAAGAGAAATGAAAACTTGTATCCCTCCTAAAGGGGAAACAGAAAAGAAGTTCAAGGATCCCAGTGCACCCAAGAGGCTTCTTTCAATCATTTTCTTGTTCTGTTCTGAGTATCGCCCAAAAATCAGAGGAGAACATCCTGGCCAATCCATTGGTGATATTTCAGAGAAGCTGCGAGAGATGTGGAATAACCCTGCTGCGGATGGCAAGCAGAAGGCTGCAAAGCTGAAGGAAAAATACGAAAAGGATATTGCTGCAGACCCAGCTAAAGGAAAGCCTGATGCAGCGAAAAAGGGAGTCGTCAAGGCTGAAAAAGCAAGAAAAAGAAGGAAGAGGAGGAAGACAAGGAAGATGAAGAAGATGGAGAGGAGGGGGGAGATGAAGAAGATGAAGAAGAAGATGATGATAAATAAGTTGGTTCTAGCGCAGTTTTTTTTCCTGTTTATAAAGCATTTAACCCCCCCATACACAACTCCTTTTAAAGAAAAAAATTGAAATGTAAGGCTGTGTAAGATTTGTTTTTAAACTGTACAGTGTCTTTTTTTTGTATAGTTAACACACTACCGAATGTGTCTTTAGATAGCCCTGTCCTGATGGTATTTTCAATAGCCACTAACCTTGCCTGGTACAGTGTGGGGGTTGTAAATTGGCATGGACATTTAAAGCAGGTTCTTGTTGGCGCACAGCACAAATTAGTTATATATGGGGATGGTAGTCTTTTCATCTTCAGTTGTCTCTGATGCAGCTTATACAAAATAATTGTACTGTTAACTGAATACCACTCTGTAATTGTAAAAACAAAGTTGCAGCTGTTTTGTTGGCATTCTGAATGCTTCTAAGTAAATATAATTTTTTTATTAAAAAAAAGAAAAGAGTACTTTATAATAAAGACTGGAGTCTTTATTATGCAGCAGTACATGTTTTTAGAAAAGAATTTTTTAGAAAACAATAGCTGAGGATGACAAAGAATAGCCATGATTAAAAATCTGATAAAAGTTTATAATTGATAAGAAAATTTGGACACTTGGCTCGGCGCCTGTAGCACAGTGGTTACGGTGCCAGCCACACACATCAAGGGTGGCAGGTTCGAACACGGCCCAGGCCAACTAAACAACAATGACAACAACAAAAAAAAAGCTGGGCGTTGTGGTAGGCACCTGTAGTCCCAGCTACTTAGGAGGCTGAGACAAGAGAATAGCTTAACCCCAAGAATTGGAGGTTGCTGTGAGTTGTGACATCACGGCACTCTATCAAGGGTGACATAGTGAGACTCTATCCCCCCCCCCAAAAAAAAAGAAAATTTGGATACTTCTATTGTATTTGGCATGTTAAGATAATAACCAGAATTATGACTGTTGATTTTTATGAATTTATATAATTTTTAAAAGATCTAAATAATACATCCATAAACATAACTAAAATAAGATCTAGTATTATTTATCATTTAGTAATTTTTATGTAATTTACTATATAAGCCTAATTACTTAATATTTTTATAAGATGAGAGATATGTTTTGCAGCCTAAATCTCAAAGTCAATTTTAGGTCAGAAAGACTTAATTGAGGATTTTATTTTAAGGAAGATTGTCAAAGATGTTAAAAGTCTCAAAATATTTGATTAAAATAAAATCATGGGGGCGGTGCCTGTGGCTCAAGGAGTAAGGCGCTGGCCCCATATGCTGGAGGTGGCGGGTTCAAACCCAGCCCCAGCCAAAAACAGCAAGAAAAAATAAAAAAATAAATCATGGGCATTATAAAACAATAGTCATTAATTTAACTAGAGTGATAATTAAAAGAATTTAAAACTAAATTCTTAGTTATATGGTTGTAAAAAGTTATATAAAGTTATATGGTTGTAAAAACTTTAATATACCTATAATACCCCATCCCATCCCCATCCCTGGGGTAAGTGTCCATTAACTTAACTCAAGCCTGGTAATTCTATTCCCTTAATCAAAGCCTGCATTAGCCATGAGCATATGCTATAACTTGACTAATAAACCATAAGGGTTCTAGATGGCTTCTGAGAATGTTTCCTTTGGACTTGGAAAAAAAAAGCCAGAAATATATTATTATATGCTGTCATCTGACAAGGTAATATTTGGTGGTGGCACAGCCATCTTGTTTTCACGTATGAAAAGCTAAGAGAAGTTCAACCACTCTGTGCTCTCACAGTGAGACCATGAGTTCACCAACTCTGGAATTTCTGTTTCCAAACTTCTTTTGATGTGGAATAATAAATTTTCTTCTACTTCTAAGCTACTTTTAGTTGGTCTAAGTTACTTTTTTTTTTTTTTTTGGCGGTTTTTGGCTGGGGCTGGGTTTGAACCCGCCACCTCCAGCATATGGGGCCAGTGCCTTACTCTTTTGAGCCACAGGCGCCACCCTCTAAGTTATTGTTGACATTCTAATACTGCCCATGTTGAAGACAGCACAAAGGAGAACAGACTTTACTGAAAACACAGCAACAGACAAGATTAAGAAAAACGAAACAGAAATGAACAGGGATAAAAAGGATTAGGGAAAAGATACAGAAAATACTCCAGGAAATCTCACCATACACATTTAGTGTCCCTAATGATTACAACTGAAATATTAACTCCGGAGCCAGGTGCAGTGGCTCAGGCCCAATGGGGGAGGAGGACGTTAGCCCAGGGTTCACGACTAGCCTGACCAACATAATGAGACTCTTTCTCTTAAAAGACATTTTTTTTTAACTAGCTAGGCATGATGGCATATCCTGGTGGTGCCTGGAGGCTGATGCAGCAGGATCACTCAAAGCCCAGGAATTTGATTGTGCCACTGTTCTCCAGTCTGGACAATAGAGTGAGACCCCATTTCTAAAAAGGAGAATGAAAAAACAGTAGAATTGGAACATATATTTGAATAAATATGGGGAAATTTTAAAAATACTACTGAGGGATACTAAATATGCATTAGCCAAATAGAAAGTCATTCCCTACTATAAAATTAGAAGACTCAATATCATAAAGGTATCAGTTCTCCTTAATTAATCTGTAAATTTTACAAACTTCCAATAAAAACGCTAAGACTTTTTAAAATGTAGGCAAGTCGATTTGTCTAGGAGGGGTCAGCAGACTATATAGCCCATGGGCCAAGTCCAGCATACCCTGTTTCCATAAAGCTTTCTTGGAACACAGGCCACCCACTCGTTTTCTTATTGTTATTGCTGCTTTCCCCTATAGTGGCAGAGGGGAGTAATTGCTTCAGAGGTCTATGAGCTGCTAAGCCTAAACATCTTTGCTATCTGGTCTTTTACAGGAAATGTTTGCTGATTCTTGATCTGGTTCACATGGAAAAACAAACAGAAGAATAGAGTAAAAAGTGACTATTTCTACCACCTTTTGGAATATATTGTAAAACCATATTAAGTTATAGAAATAACTGGTTCACACACAGATGATAAGACAAAATAGAAAGACCATGCGTATAATTTAGTATTTGATAAAGACGGTATTTCAAATCACATTTCTTCTGGGAAAGGTTGGGTAATTCATTGAACAGTTTTTTCTTGTTGTTTGTTTTGTAGAACAACTAGATAACCATTTGGGAAAAAAATTAGGTTGGGCTGATGCTTACTTTTCATATTAATATAAATGATAGATCTCAGTATACCCCATCCTCACCTCCAGGCAAAACCCAAGCAACCTTTGCAGCGGCCGCCACTCAAAAGGAAGGGAGAGGAATCAGCCTCTAGCGCTGCGGCCACCGCAGTTCCCACTGACCCAGGCACAGGAGGGCTCCTTCCCCCGGCGCATGACCCCTGAACAGAACCCTCTCTGGTGCGGTTTCTTGTGCACCTGTCCACCTGTTCCCCAGATTGTCCTCGATTCCCGAGAGCATGAAGCGGTTTCCTACCGCTCCCATTTTCCACACGCTTGTTTGAGTCCTTCCTTATGACCCCACCTCCTACCCTTAATGTTGATAGCTGCTCGTGAAACTCAGCGGATAGTGTGACCCAGGGTCAGTTTGGGTGACCGCTGCAGAGTTACTCCACGAAAGGCCACTCTCCCTGCTTTTGGATTCTGTAGTTTCTCCCTCAATGGCACTGACCCCACCGCTATGCCTGTGATGGCTGTGTGTTGTGAACTGCGCACCCACTCACAGCCCTTCTTAATATCTGTGGCATTTTTGTGACTTCTCAATACTAGAGTAAACTTTTCTGCCAAAATGAGTTTGGCTCTTGGTGCCCTCTAGACTTTCCCCACCTCCCAACACGGGAGAATTGTGAAATCTTCTCAAGACCCAGGCCTGGGAGAGGCGTCCTATAAAGCCTCTACTGGCCCTACCCAGCTTCTCTCTTCTCCAGCCCATTCTGGTTAGACCACTATCATTGTAAGGTCACGGGATCTTTCCTTTGAATTCTGTGAATCCCCAGCTGGTCTACCTCTGGACAGAACTTGGAGAGTACTGCCCTCTTCCCCCACGCCCCTGGCTCAGATTGTCTTGTGCAAACAGCGCTGAACAGGTTGTTTTGCACCGGCTTTGAGGAAATGGGTCAGAAGTTGTACCAGCAAAAGGGAGGCATGAGTTTTTTTCTCTTTTAAATATATGTATTTTTTAATATTAGTAACAAACACAGTGGAAACCAGCATTTTCTTTCTTTAATAAATAAATAAATTATATGGAGTGATTCGAACAGGATACATGTGGGTTGCCTCCAGGGAAGGGGAACTGAGCACCCCAGCCACAACGACGGGAGGGAGACTTACTTTTCCCTGTTGACTCTTTTACGTCGTATGTCTGTTTGGATCTCCAAATGTATGCCTTCCCTATCCAAAAATCAATAAATAAAAGTTATGTTTTTAAAGTAATGAGATCCAAAAATATCACAAAGAATAATTATCCCCCACAAGCAGGAGTAAATAATGGTTGAAAAGCCCAAAGCCCTCACAATTTGTTTTATATATCTCTAAAATGACTATTAATATATCTTTAAAAATTACAATAATTCTTAAATGTTGCCAAATATCTAGTCAGTGTTCCAATTTCCCTAATTATGTATAAATGTCTTTACAATTTGTTTGATCAAGAGCCATAGATTGTGCTTATCTGTAAACCTCCCACCCATTTTTCTTTTTTTTTTTTTTTTGGCATTTTATTTGCTGAAGAAACTGGGTTGTTTGTCCCATAGTTTTCATAATTGCTTAGAAACACCAAAATAGCAATACTACCACTAAGGTTTTCTACCTGAAACCTGAATGTGATCTCTGAACTCCTTTAAATATGTTCTGTAGTCTAAAGGTTCCTCCAGTCAGCTCGGGGATGTTAAAAGCACTCACAGTGAGGCCCTTGGTTTTAACTTTCTTACTCTGCTTCATATGGGACTGTGAAAACAAGGTAAAACCTCCAGACTGCTTCACTGTTCTGTTGCATAACTATGGGCTGGATAGTTATGCAGCCCATAGTTATGGGCTCACCAGCTTGGCAGAAGAGGTGAGGGCAGATACAACACTGTAGTTCCTCTTTCAGTCCAGGGAGAGACAGGATGGTGTAGTCAGAGCGCGGACTTGGGAATCAATGGGCATCATTTATTAGATGTGTAATCTTGGGCAAAGTCACTTAACCTCTCTGGATCTCAGTTTCTACACCTGTAAAATCAATAATCTGAAGTTAAACATACCTATCTGCCATTAATAAAGTTGGTTTTTTTGGAGACTGAGACGGGAGGATCACTGGAGCCTGGGTGGTGGAGGTTGTTGTGAGCTGCCACTGCACTCTAGCCCGGGTGACAGAGTAACACCCTGTGTCAACAAGACACGAAGTTGCTTTGAGAATTAGAAATAATGCATATAAACTATCAAGGGGGTTAGAAAGACATGACAGTCATTCAATCAATGGAAGCTACTTTTGTTACTTTCATTATGAGTACAGTGGGAAGAGTTCTGGACTTACAGTCAAAGACTTTGGTACCACTCCTGGTTCTGCTGCTTACTAGCTGCTGTGAGTTAGGCACGTCACAGCCTCTTTCTTCTTCCACCTACAAAAATGAGAATAAAAATCCTTGACATAGGATCAAACAAATTTTTTTTTCTTTTGAGACAGAGTCTCACTTTATCCCCCTGGGTAGAGTGCTATGGCATCATAGCTCACAGCAACCTCAAACTCTTAGGCTCAAATGATCCTCTTGCCTCAGCCTCCCAAGTAGCTGGAACTACAGGCACCCACCACAATGCCTGGATTTTTTTTTTTTTAGAGATGGGGTCTCACTCTTGCTCAGGCTGGTCTCAAACTCCTGAGCTTAAGTGATCCCCCCTCTTCCACCTCTCAGAGTGCTAGGGTAACAGGCATGAGCCACCACGTCCAGCCAAACATGACAGTTAATACGGCATCATAAATGCTAATGTTGCATTGTTATCTTGTTAGCCTAAGATATAATTATTCTGTTTGTTAACTAATGAAATCTAACTCCTTTTGTAACTAGTTCCATGAACCCCTGTATGTTTTTTATAATCCTCTCCTTTAACTACTTAACTCTTTTAGTTGTTTTCCATCAATGATGGACTTCCTGACCTCCCAAAGTGCTGAGATTATAAGTGTAGAGCACAACACTCAGCCTGGAATGATGAATTTTCTATTAAAAAAAAAAAAAGAGAGATTCCAAAGGCCCCATAGAAGACTTCCTGACACCAAGATTCACCATCCCTCACAACCTGGGCCCAGTGCATCCAGCCCCCAGGCACAGGGGCCCTTTTTTAAAAGCCCATAATCTCCCTTAGTCAGAGAAACCACTTTGAGGCAGCTTCTTCTGGCAAGATGCCTGTCCTATGAAATATTTCCTTTCTTCCTTGGCAATCCTAGTCCTCTCGACAATTGGATCTTTGTGGAATGAGCAGCTGGATCTAGACTGAAACCCCCTGTAGTCTCACCAACACTTTGTCTTGCAAAAAAAAACCACCATTCTGGAGAACTTCCAAAAGTCAAGCAGTTAGTTAAGGCAAAGGATTATAAAAATATATATAAAGGTTATTTAAATTTGTTCAGAGAGCCTGTTACACTAACAATTATTGACACAATGGCCTAATATAGACTCTAAATCAGAGATCACAAACCAAATGCCTGTGGATACTTCTATCCAGCCCAGACATATTTGTTCAGTCTGTATTGTGTTGGTCCACAAACTCTGATTTAAAATTTAAAAAGATATTAATTGATTGCTGGCCTTAAAAAAAATGGTTGATTCACGAGAAAAGTTTCTAGCTTTTCTTTTTTTTTTGGAAGACAAAGTCTCACTTTGTTACCCTCAGTAGAGTGCTATGGCATCATAGCTCACAGTAACCTCAAGCTCTTAGACTCAAGCAATTCTCTTGCCTCAGCCTTCCAAGTAGCTGGGACTATAGGAACCGGCCTCAACAAGCGACTTCAGAGATGAAGTCTTGCTCTGGCTCAGGCTGGTCTTGAACTGTGAGCTCAGGCAGTCCACCTGCCTCGGCCTCCCAGAGTGCTAAGATTACAAGCATCTAGCTTCTTTTAAAAAATCAAATTTGGCAATACTGCACCCAAATTCCTAAATGTTCTTAATTGGATGGAGATGAATGGTATCTAATCCATTCAGAAGGGGCTTGAGACCTCCAGTTTCCATGGCCACCACCACTCCCACTTCTCTCATACTCAGTCCAATTCATTCCCTCCATGGACATAGGAGTTTGTGAGCTCGGGTTATATCAGTAATAAATTACTCCCACTAATACATCAACATTGGCAAATGACATTTTATTCATACTAAGACAGGTTCAAAGTTTTTCTGTAATAATATCACTCTTGCTCAATTACATTTCAAAACACTTTCCTTTTTTAGAGTTAATAGCAGAGATTTATTAAGGGCATCTACAAACAGATGGGCTGCCACCTAACATGGAAAATAGTGACAGAATGTAAAGGGGTCAATACATTTTTTTTAAGAAAGCTCTTGAGTAACAGTTATCAAATTGAGAATATTGTCTAATCCTAGATATGTTCCAGGTACGTGTCCTCCTGGGGAAAAATCATTTGTCCACAGTGTCCCAGGGGAAAAGACGCCCCACCAACTTCTTTCATATTCTGAGGAAGTAATTTGGTACAACTCTTGTGTTTCCTTCTCTCCAGAATATCAAGGGGTTGGGGGGAATGGAGAGAGCCAAACAAGTGAGTAAGGTGGGCATCAGGTCAGTAGTGTTCATACTGCACTAATTACTGGCCCTACCAGAGCCTTTCATCTTCAAAGGACTCACAAGTAATAATTAAGCCAAGCACTCATCCGCCTAGGCACCTGCAAAGTTGCTAGATGGACTCAGATACTAGAAGACAGTTCATAGAGGAGGACTGAGAGGGAAAATTCTTTTATCTGCAAAAATCAGATAAGTAGCCTACATTGAATAAGAGAGGTTTTAGGTAAAAACATACGTGTTAATAAAAATGGTGGACATATCAAAGAAATGCAAGAGCATCAGTACAAATAGAAGCCTTGTTCTTGAATTTGTTTACTGGGAGGATTGTACCCAGCTCTAGGGAGTTTCTTTGGCAGAGATATAAAAAACAATTCAATGGAGAAAGGATAGTCTTTTTGACACAATTAGATATCAATATGCAAAAGAAATAAACTTCAGCACGTAACTCACAGCTTGTACAAAATTAACTGAAAATGGCTCACAGACCTAAATGTGAAATATAAAACTATAAAGCTTCTAGAAGAAAACTTAGAAGAAAATCTGCATGGCCTTTATTTTGGTGACATTTTTAGATACAATATCAAAAGCACAACTCATGGGAAAAAAATGCTAGACTAAACTTTATGAAAATTTAAAACTTTTTTGCTCTGTGATTTACACTTAGAAAATGGAAAGACAAACAAAAAGCCGGGGGAAAAATACATGTAGGTCACATATCTGGTAAGGATAAACAAAAATAAACAACTCAGCTAAAAAATGGGCAAAACATCTGGAAAGACACTTTGCCAAGGAAGATATTTAGATGGCACACGAGCATATGAAAAGATGCTGAACGGTATTTGTCATTAGGGAAATACAAATTAAAACCACAATTAGATAGCTCTACATACCTAATAGAATGGTTAAATTCCAAAATGCCAAAACTAATGAGAATGCAGAGCCATGGGAATGCTCATTTATTGCTGGTGGGAATGCAAGAACAGTACAGTCGCGTTAGAGGACAGTTTGGCAGTTTCTTATGACGTTAAACACAGACTTAATCAAATATCCCAGCAAATACATTCCTAGGTATTTACCCCAGTGAACTGAAAACTTATGTTTACACAAAAACCTATACGTGATTGTTTATAGCTGATTTATGGACAGTCACCCCAAACTGGGAGCAACTACAATGTCCTTCAACCGGTGAATGGAAAAACAAACTAAGGTACATCCATACAATGGAATTCCATTGTTAATGAAAGGGAGCAAGCTAAACTGGATGTGGTAGTGGGTACAATCTAGGGCTCGGTACAATCTTCCCCATAAACAAATTCGATCATAAGACTCCAAAGTGTACTGATGCTCTTGCATTTCTTTAACATCTTCATCATCTTTATTAATATATTTTTAAATTAATAAAATATAAAACAACTACTAGGGAAGATGAAGCAGGAGGATCTCTTTAAGCCCTGGAGTTTGAGGCCAGGCCCTAGGTCAGTCTGGGCAACACAGAGAGAGTCTCTCTAAAAACCAACCAAACGAAAAGGGAATGAGCTATTGGGTCACACAACAGATGTAAATCTTAAATGCATTTTGCTAAGTGGAAGCCTACTTATCATGTAAATTCATTCATAGGACATTCTGGAAAAGGCAAAACTATGAGAATGGAAGACAGAGTAGAGGTTGCTTGGGCTAAAGGGTTAACCAAGGAGAATTTTTAGGATAATAGAACTGTTGTTCCTTATGGCAGTGGAGTGGTGGATACGTGCATTTGTAAAAACTGATAGAACTGTACTTTATAAAGAATAAATTTTAATGTGCACAAATTAGAAGAAAATCAGCCAGATATCAGGGATCCCAGGATTAAATACAGATTTTAAATTAAATCTAACTGTATCACAAAGGTGAAGATGACCATGTATCTTCACTTCACTGAAAGGGAGAGGTAGCAAAAAAGGAGGTGACCTAAATAACTTCGGAAAAACAACTTCGTGTGTTGAGTGGAAACCATAAGGCTAAAAACAGAAAGAACAGTACATAAATACCAGACTCGAGTTGGTAATCTGCTTCTCACCATGTTAATCATTCTGAAACCACTCTCTCTATGCGTTATATATATGCAAAGTTTGAAAAAGCAAATGATAAATAATGGCAGCTAGATTTCCCTCTGTCAGAGAAAGAAGTTACAAATAAACAAAGCATAAATGCTAGAATGCCCCTGTGGCACTTGAGTAGGGCCATAGAAAGTATGAACTCATGTTTAGTTTAATATATGTACAGCTAGACTCAAAAATAATTATAGATATGAGTATATACAAGGATCAATATATATATATATATGTATATGTATGTCATATACATATATATACACGTTTCCCAGCTCTGTCTCTTAGACAGAGAAACAATGACATTCTAGTAGCAATGAGCATACACAGTGTCCAGATCTTGGCTTCTAAATACCATTCCTCAATCAAAGGAATCAGTGCTCCATAAAGAAATAGCTATTTCTAGGGCTAGAATAGGAAAAATACAGCCTGAGCCTAGAGCATCTCCTAGCACCAGAAAGTACAAAAGTACTCAAAAAACTCAAGGATAGTTTCACAACAATGTAAATATACTTAATACTACTGAACCGTATGATTAAAAATGACCAAGGTGGTAAATTTTATGTATGTGTATTTAGCCACAACTTTTTTTAAAAGTATGAGGATCTGTCAAAGGGACAAGAAGCCAACCTGAAAAGTACTCCCAAAGGGCTCCCAAAGACTCCCACTGTGCAAAGCCCAAACAATTTATTTTACTTTTTTGAGACAGAGTCTCACTATATTGCTCTCAGTAGAGTGCTATGGCATCATAGCTCACAGCAACCTCCAACTCCTGGACTCAAGTGATTCTCTCAGCCTCCCGAGTAGCTAGGACTACAGGCATCCACCACAATGCCCAGCTAGTTTTTAGAGATGGGGTCTGCTCTTGCTCAGGCTGGTCTCAAACTTCTGACCTCCAGCAATTCACCCATCTCAGCCTCCCAGAGTGCTAGGATTACAAGCATGAGCCACTGTACCTGGCCAGAGCCAGCAAAATTTAGCAACAAAATTTCACATTCATACCAGCAATAAATAACATAGTATTAACCAAAGTACAAAATAAATATACATGATCCAAGCTGACACAAGTGATTTAATAAATAAATGAGAAATAGTTGCAAAATTCCTGACAAAGAATTCAAAATTATTTATTATTTTAAAAATTTCTGAGTATCAAAGGGGCACAAATGTTTTTCTCACATGGGAAACTTTTGTAATGCCTGGGTCAGAGCTGTAAATGTATCCATCACACTGTTCACTGTCCCTGTTAGGTAGGTTTTTCTCCACCCCCCTTTCTCCCTGCTTGATTTCCAAAAGATTTTACCTCCCTTGTGCTCACATGGGTCCATTGGTTAGTTCCAATTTAATACAGACTATATGTGGTGTTTGTTTTTCCATTCTTGAGATACTTTACTTGGGATAATGGTCTGCAGTTTCACTCAAATTGCTGCAAAAGGCATTTTAATGGCTGAGTAGTACTCTGTGGTATACATATACTATAGAATTCCAAATGATTTAGATAGATAAGGCCTCCTCAGGAGCTAGAACTTAATTCCCTTCCCTCCCTCTATCCACCAAACCCTTGAGGATGGCTAAACTTAGTGATTTTTTTCCATAGGGAAAGGGGAAAATAGTAACTTTATTCAGAAAAATAGCACCTTAAATTAGTGATCAAGATTCACACCACTGGCAAAAAGTCATGTTAATAACACAAATTCCTAATATGACATGATGGAAATAGTTTTTCACCTCTGTAGTGTTGCTCCCCAAGAATCCATAACCCCTGTCCAACCATGAGGAAAGCAACAGACCTATTCCAAAGTTTATATTTTTCTTTCACTTTTTTAACCACTAGATGACCAGGGATAAAAAATTTTCCTTAAAAAATAAATGAACGAAAAGAAAAGCTTGATAGTAAAAGTGATGGGAACATCAATGAAACGTAAGAACATCAGTACAGCTTGGACTTGTGTCTGAGTTTAATGCCTGAGAGGACCCCTCCCTGCTCTAGGGAATCTCATTGATTATCTGATTACCCACAAAACAGTAGAGGTTTTAATAAATGTTAATCTAGGGCAGTGTTTTTCAACTTTTTAATTTCATCACACACTTAGACCTATAGTTAAAATTCCATGGCACACTTAAAATATGTTGATGAGAAAAAGGAAAGCGATAAAAAAAAAAAAAAAGAATATACTTACTGTGCTTTGAACATCTTTTGAAAATAATTTTTTTTTTTTTTGAGATGGAACCTCAAGCTATCCACCTGGGTAGAGTGCCATGGCATCACAGCTCATAGCAACCTCCAACTCCTGGACTCAAGCGAGTCTCCTGCCTCCGCCTCCCAAATAGCTGGGACTACAGGTGCCCGCCACAATGCCTGGCCATTTTTTGGTTGCAGCCATCATTGTTGTTTGGCGGGCCCAGGCTGGGGCTTTGAACCCGCCACCTTAGGTGTACGTGGCTGGCGCCTTAGCCGATTGAGCCACAGGCTCCGAGCCTCAAATTTAATTCTTATATTCGTTCCTTCACATTAAATTTATTTATTGAACACGCTGGTGAATTTCAGAAACACAGAACCAACTCCACTGCAGACCCTGTCTGTGAGTCACCTAATAACTGGAGATTTCATTTATGTCCTTATGGATTTGTTAGGCCTCCTAAAAACCTAATATTGGCTTATTAACAGCAAAGGAGGATTTTATTTATTTATTTATTTGAGATAGGGTCTTGCTCTATTGCCTAGGCTAGACTGCAGTGGCAACATCATTGCTCACTGCAACCTCCAACTCCTGGCCTCAAGTGATATGCCACCACTTATCTTTCTATTTTGCAAAGGGTGGTCTGGAACTCCTTGCCTCAAGCAGTCCTCCCACCCCAGCCTCCCAAAGCATTAGTATTACAGGTGTTATTGACCACAGCCCACCTGGTTTCATATTTTTAAATTTTAAATAATCTTTTATTATTATAAAAGCAGTCCATGAGCATTATATAGAACAAGCCAAAACAAAAAACAAATAAATAAAACATTTTTGTCACCACCCAGAGGATCACTACTGTAACCCTTGGTTCCTATCCTCCCTATATCTTCATATGCATACATACCTATTAATATGTATTTTGTTAATGTTTTCCTGATTGTTTACAGACACATCCGGTAACTAATTTTTATTTTTCCCTCAGTAATTTTCACTTTTCTCCAGTTGAGCCAAAAACATCCTTTATGGCTTATTTCTCCAAATCAGCCCTCAACTCAAGACCTGGCTTTGCATCTCCCAGTTAAATCCTTCCTGTCTTTTAATCCAGCACAGTCACTGTCATAGAATTCTGGCTTAATGAAAAGAACTGACAGGATGGGAAATTGAGCAGCAGCAGACGGTGGAACGCTAAAGAAATCCATTCATGCTTCCCACACTGGCACCACTCTGATTGTGACCAATTACCTGATCTTCTTCTCACAATTAGGGAGAGGTTGAAACCCAAGCCCAAAAAGAACCTGGTAGGTAATTCTTTGGGACAACTGTTGTGTAAGTTTAGCTAAGCGGATTTGGTATTCAGCCCACAGAGAGCACTATTGCCCTCAATTGTACAATATGGGACAAGACCTATAAACCAAAAGAATGCAGAGCTTAGAGTGTTTATATTTGCTCCTATTTTTCTCAACCTCAGCTCTTTCCCTGCCTCTGGCCATCAGGGGGAGCTGCAACCAAACAACTGTTCTTCCGGGCGAGTGGAAATGCGTCTCATGAATCTTGTCCCGCTCTGGGCCCCGTAGCAAGGGGTCGGGGCTGCAGGAACGGAATTTCTGCTCTCGCGAGTACGCTCAGGTCCTGCCCCCCCCGGCGCTTCTCCGGCCCTACCTTCCCGCCTGCGAGAGCGCTCAGGCCCCTCCGCGCGGCTCACGGCAGGTGGCGCTGTCTGCGGCGTCGCAGCGGCCCCTGCTGCCGCGGCGACCATCTCCCGGCGGGCAGTGCGGCCCGGCTCTTCGGCGGCAGCGAGTGCCACGTCCTAAGTGCTACGCTGAGAAGCGGAGCGGACGGTGCGAGGTGGGCGGAGAACAGCCCGGAGCCCGGCTTGGCCACACCGATCGCCCGCCGCCATGGGCTCCTCGCAGAGCGTCGAGATCCCAGGCGGGGGCACGGAAGGCTACCACGTCCTGCGGGTAAGGCTCCGATCGTGGCCCGAGAGCGGCGGCTGGAGGCGGGGCCCGGCCGCGGGGAGGCGGAGGCCCCAGGTGGGCCCCTTATCGGGGCAGCCGGGTTCGATCCCGCCTCAGGAGCGGGTACTGGGGCGCTGTCTTGGCCGAGGCTGGTTCCGGAGGCCTCGCATCCCGCTCCCCAGGGCGCCCAGGGCCCCAGGTCCTTGGCCCTGGGAGGACCGGCCGAAGCCAGAGGCGGCTGCCCGCGACTCGGCAGGGGCCGGCCCTGAGAGGGGGGCGACCTTGGCTCCCCTTTCTACTGACGATCTTCTTCTCCCTCCACCCCCCAGTTCTTAGCTTCCAAAGTTAGAATGGGCTCCAGGTAACGTCTTCAAAGGGTTGATGGTGAGGGTAGCCTTACTAAGCTTTCTTAGAAAAGGGATCCTAAACCCGCGGCTGGAGGGCGAGGGCGGGGGGGAAGGTGGGATGCTACGGCAGGTGTTAATTCACCTCGGCGTTGTCTGGATGTCGAGGAAGGCCAGTGAGGCAGGAGCAAAAAACGAAATGGCCTAGAAGTATGTTTGAAGACCTACATAAACTTGATTTTAACAACACTTTTCCCTCTCGTTTGTCACATCTGACCCTTCCAGTCCTTCCCTTCAACATTTCCTGGAGGGGGAAGTTCCATTCTGTTCTAAGACTGCTGAGGGTGTGGTGAATATTAAGGTTTAGATCCACATGGTAAAACGGGTAATGGAGAGTAATGTTTTACAAGTAATCTGGGTAAATAAAGGAAAGTAACCTTTGTCACCTGGATGCAGGGGAACATAGTATCTCGATAAACATGAGCTAAGCCCCTACGGGTGAACCGCCTGGGTTGTGGAAAGCATGTCGTCCTTTCCTTGTGGAACTCAGTGACTTTAGAAGTAACATTAATGGTTGTGTGCTGTGCCACCTGTGTGAGTGGTAACATGATGAACCGTCAACAGAGTGGCTCCAGTGTTTAGCACGGTTTAGGGATGTGATAGAGCGTCACCAGATACTAGCTCCTGACAGGAAGAGCGTTTGCTCTGTAAGTGAGAATGCATTTCCTGCTGCTACCTACTTTTCTGCCCTGGGTCCCGTGTTTTAGGTGAGACAACGTTCTTAAATTACGTAGATATCTAGGTGGTAGGGCTGTTGACAGGTCACTTTTCTGATCTTCAGGATTACTGTATCTATTGCCTCTTCATTCTACTAAAAATTTCTCTTGAAGCTAAACTCTTGATAGGAAAGGATTTTTCCCCCCTGGAAAAAAAGGTACTCCTGTAAATAAACTATATGACCTTCCTGTTCCTTTCACCTAACCAAACCCCCACGTGTCACACTGACAAGTAAAATGAGAGGAAAACTATCATTTCCCAGATGTTAACTGAAAGTTAGTGGCAGTGCTTTTCTATTTCCTGGTCTGATTGTGAGTTCTTTACTCTGGGGTATGTTATCCATTATTACTAGTGGATTCTCATAAGTGGCTGATCTTAACCATGAGTCCTTGGGGATTTGTGGTCTTTTATTATACATACACTCAGGGAAACTCAGTAAAACACATTAGTGTTAATGAGTACAAAAAAAAAAAAAACTCTAGAGTGTTTGAAAGAAAGCCATTCCAAGTTAATGACTTCACTCCGACATAAAAGTTGAAATGTATTTTCTGTATGTAGGTACACCTCAGTAAATTCATATTCATACATATTCAGCAGTGTAGATGCTATTGATCTATAAATCTGATTTTTAGAGACAATAGGAACAACCTTAGTTACCAGTCTGCATCTGATGTTGCAAAAGATGAAATAATTCTTATTTAGTTAGGGTTTTATTGAAGAGAGCTTGTTTCTGTGTTCCTAATCCTCTCTGTCCCTGATTCTGTAATTGGTTTCCTTGTCTTTGTTTTTGGAGGGAAAAGTGCCAAGTTAAGTCTTTAACATACAAAAATGTCTTTCTTTGTTTTGTTATTGCCTAAATGTACAGCAGTATATTCACTACTGGATTATTAAACTTGTAAAAAAGAGTAAATATGGCAGGAAAGTCTTGGGATAAAATCACCCATGTTAAGTCGGTTCTTGAATGATTTAATTAGAAGTTAGTTTTCTTAGGCTGGGTGTGATGGTGGACACCTGTAATCCTAGGACTCTGGGAGGCCTAGGCAAGCAGATCTCTTGAGCTCATGAGTTCCAGACCAGCCTGAGCAAGAGTGAGACCCCATCTCTAAAAATAGCCAGGTGTTGTGGTGGACACCTGCAGTTCCAGCTACTCAGCAGGCTGAGACAAGGGGATTACTTGAGCCCCAGAGTTTTGAGGTTGCTGTGAGCAATAAAGCCGTGGTACTCAACCCCAGGGAGACTGAATAAAACTCTGTCTCAAAGAAAAAAGAGAGAGAGAAGTTAGTTTTGTTTAATAACCAATTCTCTGGCTTTTTCCTTGTTAGTAATAAAAACTTGTATGTCTGGGTTTTGAAATTATAGTAACATTTGTATTCTGTCTTATTATTTTATGAGTTCCTATAATTCTGATATTTTGAACTTTTCATTTTTTTCAGTAGTTTTCAATATCCATTGTTAGGTTCTGCTTTAAAAATCTTTAGGGTTGGCTTGGCGCCTGCGGTGCCTGTGGCTCAATCAGCTAAGGTGCCAGCCGCGTACACCTAAGGTGGCGGGTTCGAATCCCCAGCCTGGGCCCGCCAAACAACAATGATGGCTGCAACCAAAAAATGGCCGGTCATTGTGGCAGGCGCCTGTGGTCCCAGCTACTTGGGAGGCGGAGGCAGGAGACTCTCTTGAGCCCAGGAGTTGGAGGTTGCTATGAGCTGTGATGCCATGGCACTCTACCCAGGGGGATAGCTTGAGTCTCCGTCTCAAAAAAAAAAAAAAAA
>CAUYQV010013244.1:0-20844 GCA_963574575.1 Galagoides demidoff | reverse complement strand
GTTTTGGTCTTCTGGATATATACCTTGTACAGGAATTATAGAATTAAATGGCAGGTCTATTTTTAGTTCTCTAAGTGTTCTCCAGATGTCTTTCCAAAAGGAACGTATTAGTTTGCAATCCCACCAGCAGTGTAGAAGTGTTCCCTTTTCTCCACAACCACACCAGCATCTGTGATTTTGTGATATGGGCTAATCTTACTGGTGTTGGATGATATCGCAAAGTAGTTTTGTTTGCATTTCTCTGATGGTTAAAGATGATGAGCATTTTCTCACATATCTGTAGGCTGTACGCCAATCTTCTTCAGAGAAGTTTCTCTTCAGATCCCTTGCCCACCCTGAGATGGGATCACTTATTCTCTTCTTGCTAATACATTTAAGTTCTCTGTGGATTCTGGTTATTAAGACTTTGTCGGAGACATAAACAGCAAATATCTTTTCCCTTTCTGAGGGCTGTCTGCTTGCTTTACTCACTGTGTTCTTGGCTTTGCAGAAGCTTTTTAGTTTGATGAGGTCCCAGTAATGTATTTTTGATGTTGCTTCAATTGCCCAGGGGGTCCTCTACATAAAATTTTCTGCTAGGCTGATTTCTTCAATTGTTTTCCCTATACTTTTTTCTAGTATTTTTAAAGTTTCCTGTCTTAAGTTTAAATCTTTAATCCAGGGAGAGTCTATCTTAGTTAGTGGTGAAAAGTATGGATCCATTTTCAGTTTTCTGCAGGTCGCCAGCCAGTTAGCCTGGCACCATTTGTTAAATAGGGAATCTTTCCCCCCACTCAATGTTTTTAATTGGCTTGTCAAAGATCATATAATGGTAAGTAGCTGGATTCATCTCTTGGCTCTCTATTCTGTTCCATACATCTACCTCTCGGTTTTTGTGCCAGTACCATGCTATTTTGATCACTATCGATTTATAGTATAGTCTGAGGTCTGATAGCATGATTCTTCATGCTTTGTTTTTATTTCTGATTAATATCTTGGCTATTTGAGATTTTTTCTGATTCCATATAAAACGAAGTATTGTTTTTGTAAAGATCATTAAAGTCTGACAGTGGAGCTTTAATAGGGATTGCATTAAAATTGTATATTGCTTTGGATAGTATGGACATTTTAACAATGTTGGTTCTTTTCAGCCATGAGCACAGTATGCTTTTCCATTTGTTAACAATTTCAGCTATTTCTTTTCACAGAGTTTCATAGTTCTCTTTATAGAGATCTTTCACATCCTTTGTTAGGTAAACATCCAAATATTTCGTCTTCTTTGGCACTACTGTGAATGGAATAGAGTCCTTGACTATTTTTTCAGTTTCACTATTATTGGTATATATGAAAGCTACCGATTTATGAGTGTTGATTTTGTAGCCTGAGACACTGCTGTATTCCTTGATAACTTTTAGGAGTTTTGTAGTAGAATCGTTGGTGTTTTCCAGGTATACAATCATATCATCTGCGAAGAGTGAAGGTTTAATCTCTTCTGATCCTACCTGGATACCCTTTTCTTCCCTAATTGCAATGGCTAAAACTTCCATTACGATGTTAAAGAGCAATGAAGATAAAGGGCAACCTTGTTTTGTTACTGATCTGAGTGGAAATGATTTGAGTTTAACTCCTTTCAATACAATGTTGGCTGTGGGTTTGCTGTAAATAGCCTCTATCAATTTGATAAATGTCCCTTCTATGCCAATTTTCTTAAGTGTTATGAACATGAAGGGATGTTAGATATTATCAAAAGCTTTTTCTTCATCAATTGAGAGAATCATATGGTCTTTATTTTTTAATTTGTTTATGTGCTGAATTATATTTATAGATTTATGTATATTGAACTAGACTTGAGATCCAGGGATAAAACCCACTTGGTCGTGGTGTATAATTTGTTTGATCTGTTGCTGGATTCTGTTGGTTAGGATCTTGTTGAATATTTTTGCATCAATATTGATTAGTGATATTGGTCTATAATTTTCTTTTCTTGTTGGGTCTTTTCTTGCTTTGGGTATCAAGGTGATGTTTGCTTCATAGAATGTGTTGGGTAGTATTCCTTCCTTTTTTATATTTTGGAAGAGGTTAAATAATATAGGTACTAGTTCCTTTTTAAAAGTTTGGTAGAATTCTGACATGAAGCCATTTGGTCCTGGGATTTTCTTTTTAGGGAGATTTTGTACAGTTGATGCTATTTCAGAACTTGATATAGGCCTGTTCAACATTTCTACTTCCTTGTGGCTGGGTCTTGGACGGTGGCATGCTTCCAAGTATTGTTTATTTCCTTTAGAGTTTAATATTTCTGAGAGTAAAGTTTCTTATAATATTCATTAAAGTATTTTTGAATTTCTGAGGGTCTATGTTATTTTGTCTTTACCATTTCTGATTGATTAAATTAGAGATTTTTACTCTTTTTTTTCTTGGTTAGGTTGGCCAAAGGTTTATCTATTTTATTGACCTTTTCAAAAAACCAACTTTTTGATTTTTTGATCTGTTGTATAATCCTTTTGTTTTCAATTTTATTTAATTCTGCTCTAATTTTGGTTATTTCCTTTCTTCTGCTGGGTTTGGGATTGAAGTATTCTTCCTTCTCCAGTTGCTTGAGATGTCCCATTAAGTTGTTAACTTCCTTTCTTTCCATTTTCTTGAGGAAGGCTTGCAGTGCTATAATTTTCCCTCTTAGGACTGCCTTTGCTGTATCCCAGACTTATTTAGCTTCCATGTTTTTGAATGAGTCTGCAGATTCCTATTGTTACTGAGCTCAACTTTAATTCCATGATGGTCTGAGAAGATACATGGAATAATTTCTATTCTTTTAAATTTGCTGAGGGTAGACTTGTGACCTAAGATGTGGTTGATTTTGGAGTATGCTCTGTTGGCTGATGAGAAAAATGTGTATTCAGATTTGTTAGGATAAAATGTTCTGTAGATGTCCGTTAAATCCAAATGCTAAATGGTTAAGTTCAAATCTAAAATTTCTTTGCTAAGCTTCTTGTTGGAGGATCTATCCATACTGCCAAAGGATTATTAAAATCTATGATTATGATGGACCTGGGAGAAATCAAGTTGCTCATGCCTATCAGAGTATCTCTTATAAATTGAGGTGCATTCTGGTTGGGTGCATAAATATTGATAATTGAAATCTCATTATATTGAGTCTTACCCTTAACAAGTATGAAGTGAACATCCTTATCTTTCCTTATTTTTATTGGTTTAAAGCCTATTGTATCTGCAAATAAAATTGCAACACCTGCTTTTTTTCTGTTTTCCATTTGCCTGCAATATAGATGACCATCCCTTCACCCTGAGTTTATATTTATCTTTTAAAGTAAGATGAGATTCTTGTATGCAGCAGATATCTGGCCTAAGTTTTTGTATCCAGTCAGCCAGCCTGTGCCTCCTTAGAGGACAATTTAAGTCATTCACATCGATTGAAATTATTGATAAGCCTGATAAAATTTTGTGTATCGAGTTATTTGAAAGTCCAGTGAACATTTTTAAACCTTTTGCCACTTTAGAAGTTGGAATTTGATCAAAAGTTTCTGAAATAATTTACTTTTGTGGTGGAGGATTGCGCTGGTTATTATGGAGGATAGGTATAAGAATATCCTGGAGAACTGCTTTAGTTATGGCAAATTTCTTCAACATGTGAATGTCATTAAAGTATTTAATTTCTCCGTCATAAATAAAAGTCAATTTAGTTGGATACAGGATCCTGGGTTGACAGTTATTTTGTTTTAGGAGATTAAAAGTCGATGACCATCCTCTTCTAGCCTAAAGGTTTCAGCAGAGAGATCTGTAGTCATTCTAATATTCTTCCCCTTGTAGATTATGGTTTTCTTACATCTAGCTGCTTTCAGAATTTTCTCTTTCATATTAACTTTAGTAAAGTTAATTATGATGTGCCTGGGGGAAGTCTTGTTCAGGTTGAGTAATGCTGGGGTTCTGAAACTGTCTGCTATCTGAATTTCAGGATCTCTTGGCGTATCTGGAAAGTTCTCTTTCATAATTTCATGAAGAAGAGCCTCTGTGTTTTGTGAAGCAACTTTGTCGCCTTCAGGGATTCTTATAAGGCGAATATTAGTTTTCTTTGAATTATTCCAGAAATTTCTGAGAGAATTATCCATTTTTGCTTTCCATTTCTCTCCCTCTTTGAGCTCCTGGGCACGTTCAAAAGCTTTGTTTTCAATGTCAGAGATTCTTTCTTCTGCCTGCTCCATTCTGTTAGTAAGGGATTCTACTGTATTTTTCAGATCTTTGAGCCCTGTAAACTCTTGCCTCAATGTATCTAAATCTTTG
The DNA here is from genome assembly GCA_963574575.1 of Galagoides demidoff. Classification (NCBI taxonomy): domain Eukaryota; kingdom Metazoa; phylum Chordata; class Mammalia; order Primates; family Galagidae; genus Galagoides; species Galagoides demidoff. The sequence goes on along the minus strand of CAUYQV010013244.1, from coordinate 16,572 downwards.
GTCATTTTATCTTTGAAATCGTTAAATTCTTGAGACATCTTTTGAATAATATTAAATTCTGATTCCCTCCTTTCCTCCATTCTGTTGATCTTATTTGCTATCCAGACTGTTAACTCGATTTCTGACATCTCAGCCATCTGTTTATGGATGGGGTCTTCAGTTACCTCTGCCATGTCCTTCCTTGGAGGGATTTATCTATTCTGGTTGTTCATGTTACCAGAGTTTTTTACTGATTCTGCCCCATGCTGAATTTACACCATTTGGAGTCCATCCCAAAACTGTTCCTCCAGTGGCTGCCACCAGAGAAGATGCCAGCTTCCTCTGGTTGTCCAGAAAGACAGGTCATGTCTGTCCAGAAAAGCTTCAGGGGTGTGAGCCTTATTGTTCCTGCTGCTGAGGCTGCTGCTCTTTGCCTCGGGGTACAGCCACTCCAAGTGGTTCCCTCTTAACTGACAGTCCTCTCGCAGTTCTCAGACTGCCCAGCACCCAGTGAGGGTGGCGGGAGTGGGGATTGCCTGCTGCCTGGGGGAATACGTGGCTCCAGCAGCAGTTCTTGGGCTACCCTGCACCTTCAAGGGTGGCAGGAGTGGGGATTGCTGCCACCCAGGGAACATGCTGCTCAGGCAGTTCTCTGGCTGCAGGGCTGGGACAGGGCGCTTGGTCCCGCAGGGGTAGGGGGATGCTGCTCTTGGGCCTCCTCTCACTGTCTCTGCAGGCAAGGGGGGAAGGGTGGACTGGAAATTCAAATGGCAGTGAAAACATTAGTTCGATTTTTCTGCCTGGTGAGAGTGTTCGTAATCTCAGCAGAGTCTGTCTAAGGGAGTAGACCCCACTTCCTGTAGCTCTCACACATGGGGTGAGATAATAGGTCCTCAGTTCACAGCTCACCTGTAGAAAGTGAAGAGAAAACAAAGAGATGAACACAACTTTCTTGGGGGAGGGGGCTGACACTTTTCCTTTGGGATGTATTATGTACCTGTAGATTACTTTCTTGGAGTCGCAACTTGCCTCAGCAGAAGTGTCCTGCAGAAATCACTCTTCTCTCTTCCAGCTGAGCTCCCAGTCTTCAACTTTGTTGGGTAATTTCTGGAGATTAACCTTCCCTCTGGATGGGAGCTTCTGTCAGAGCCTGGCACCTGTTGGCCACCTTGCCCCTCCCCAACCAAAAATTGGTTTTTAAATACATGTTGGACTAGATTCACCATGATAAGTATGTGACATTAAAGCCACACATTTTGTTAAATTTTTGAAACTAATAAAATAATTTGAGACACACATTAATAGATTATAATCATTTAGGAAATTAGTATGTTTATGTCTAATTGCACACAACACAAAATAATTTAAATATTTATGAAGTTAAAATAAAATCAATTTTCCCTAAGTCCACATATCAGTCTTAAATTAGGCAAAACTATGTTTTAAAAATAATATGCATCCAGACAGCTCTTTTTAAAAACTATGGTTATATGTACACAATTCAAACAAATCATGTTTTATACAAAGTGATTATATAAAATCACTAGGAATTCTAAAGAAAATTAAGAGCAACAAGGCTATTAAGCCACATACCAAAGTGTTTATAAAAAGATATGAAACTCTATTTTGTATCTGCATTTTAAAACTTATCCTGCAGCCTTAAATTGGCAATAGGTAGTTTTATTTTAAATTCCTTGATAGTTTATCCTGATTATGAATCTTACAACAAAAGAGTAAGAAAATGTATGGATTGAGAAATGCTAATGTATTATGTTTTTGTACATCCCAAATAGCTCAGTTTGGGATATCTTAATATTTAAATTAGCAGATATAATTTAGAAATCTAACTGTGTGGCATTTATTCAGATAAAATACTTTCATTTATATTAGCCAATTTGAGATCAATGGATTAGCAATCCTTTTGATTGGCCCTGATATCATTAACAACATCAAAAATGGCACTATTCTTTTGAATTTGCAGGACAAAGCGAACAGAATTTTTTTCTTTTTTATGTAACTGAGCTAAAGTAGTTTTTATATGGGAAAAATTTGCAAGAATTGCCTTTACCTCTACTGCACTATACTTTCATACTAATATAGATTAGAAACTATACTTCCAAGTATTTTAATATTCCTGTCTGTTTCAGTTTCCCGTGTATTATATGTACACAAATTTCACACCTAACTCATTACCCTTAAATTATTAAATTGTTTTGTTTTTTAAGATTTTTTGAATGATGGGTGGCTTATGTGGCTCAAAGGAGTAGGGTACCGGCCTCATATGCTGGAGGTGGTGGGTTCAAACTTAGTCCTGGCCAAAAACACAAAAAGAACCCCAAACAAACAAAAAAAGATTTATTGAATGAAAGTTCAGCATGTTTAAATTAACTTTAGGTCAAGTTTATTGGTGTTGCCCATTGCTATTAAAAGTTTCATCAGAAATTAGATGACTTTTGGGGTCTTATCTGTATGTAAAGTGAAGATACTAACACATTTTTAAAAAAAGGACTACTGATGCTTGCATTTAAACTCACATAAAGGGAAACAGTTCCACCACAAGGAGTCAGTATTGATGAACGAGTGCACTGGGAAGGCACTGCAAGTCCACGGTCTGTAAGGTCCATTTCCAAATTAGGGTTTTTCAGTTCACCTATGAATGAGACCAAGCTAGGCTCTCTCAGGAAATGGTCTGCACGAGGGGACAATGTGATCGTGACGTTTCTCATGGAATCAAAATAACACAAATATTATACTCAGCTCATTTCACCTTGCCAGAATTCAATGACTTTTATTGGGAGAAGTTATCCTCACATGTTTTTATTACATGAAAAATAGATTTTATAATGTAGGATTTAGACCACAAGGAAAACAAAATAGTGGATTTTCTCAGCAATTTCAAAGGTGTTGCTATTCTTAATTTGTTTAGGAAATCTTTAAAAAAGAGAAGAGGTGAGATAGCACGCAAAAGAGAGAGGCGATTTGCTGATGTTCTATCTCACGTTTAACTGTTAACATCAAGAGGGCAGAACTAAGCAGAGAGATGTCTCTGAGTTCTGCCTTATTTGCGTTTTATAAAGGAAAGTAATTTGTTGTTCTCAGTGTTTGCCTCACTTTGCAACCAATGACATAGGTTCTAAAACTCTGTGTGGACCTACATCATCTTGATCATAGTGAAAAGATAATGGATAAACTTTTAACCTAGGTGTTGCTAATTTTAATTACGCTTCCAATGAACCCAAGGAACATGTTTTAGGAATATCTTGATCTCAGAACTGAACTAAATTCACATTTTCTTGGAAATTCAGACCTCAATACCATATATTCATCACTTCTCCTATAATTTGATTTTATACTGAATACATATTTCTGTTTCCATGAACATAGAAAAAATATAAACAAGTAAAAGGATTTCAGTGGAATGTAAATCAATACTTTGGCAAAAATATAATCTGTTAACTTTTCTCTTTTCCTATCCAAACCCCAGGCAAATAGCACTTCAATATTTCAAACATTAAGTAAATCTTTTATAACAAAACCCTATTTTTGAAAGCAAACGTATGTCTGGTTTTGATTTGTTATTCCCACATAAGTGCAGAACATAAACTATTTCCCCTTGCTATGGCTTTACCACAAGCATGCTCTCTCTAGTCTATGAGAATAAAATATGAAACAGGCTCTTCTCATAAAGGAGGAAATTCAGCTTTACAAACAAGGCCCTGTGGCTTGGAAACTTCACTTCACTTGTCCCGCAACCACATACAAGAAGTCCACTGGGTTTCCCCTAAAGGTTGCCTCAAATCAATGCTTCTTTCTGTAATTTTATTTTCTTTTTAAAGAAGAGGAATAAAATTTCCTTACGATGAGCGGCCTCTTAAACATTACTCCTATTTATAAAATTGAAAAATGCCAAAGGTTTGAAAAATGAAGTTTTGTGCTTCATTGTTAAAAAAAAGAATCCATTTTGCGGATGCATGAAGTTCCAAAATTATAAAGTTTATGTAAAACATGCCCCATTCTAGAACATTTATTTGAATAAAGTCTCCTAGTTAATACTAAGATAATTATTTTGCCTATATTAAAAATTCAGTTAAAATTCTAAATCTAATTAAATTTTTAAATAGCTCTCAATCACCGTGGTCTGTATTAAAATTAGTATTTCTCTTTTCTAATACAATTATGTTAATGTTTTTTACACAATAAAAATATTTAGTTTAATCTATATGCACTAACCTCCATCTTAGCATTTTCTGCTGACCTTTACCAGCTGGGTCAGGGTGGAAACAAGGCCTTCTGATTAAGGCACAGCATCGAACTCACCAGAACGTAACCGCCCAAAAGACTTAGAGCAAACATTTAGTTCCTGTGTATCCAACATGGAAAATGTTCCTACCTTGTCTTTATTTTAACACAGCATTGAGCTATTAGGAGAAATTAACTTTCCTTCATAATACTTTTTCTATAGACATCAAGTAGTATATAGTCTGGCATATTTAGTCTTTACAAAACACTGGGCATATTCTGGCTGAACAAAGAAGTGAGCCCATCTGGAGGGTGCCCATTAAATACAGCAGATTTATTTATTTATTTATTTATTTTGAGACAGAGCCTCAAGCTATCTCCCTGGGTAGAGTGCCATGCCATCACAGCTCATAGCAACCTCCAACTCCTGGCCTCAAGCGAGTCTCCTGCCTCCGCCTCCCAAGTAGCTGGGACCACAGGTGCCCGCCACAATGCCTGGCCATTTTTTGGTTGCAGCCGTCATTGTTGTTTGGCGGGCCCCGGCTGGGAATTCGAACCCGCCACCTTAGGTGTATGTGGCTGGAGCCTTAGCCGATTGAGCCACAGGCGCCAAGCCAAATACAGCAGATTTAGTCTGATGTATTTTGTCTGTGCCATATACTCGTGTGTCAAAATTTTTATACCTAATTGAGGCACAGAAATATTCATAGAAGTCACTTAAGGTCATGCAAGTGACACAGTAAAGTAGAGATAGGAAAAAACAACTGCTATTGCAGAGTTCAGGGACTTTGCCTAGAAAATAAAAAGTTTGTTTTTTTTCACGATTAAGATAGAATTTCCACTGGAGTTATTATTTAGGAAAGATAATCATAGTTTTTATAGAGGATAATTTTAATTTTGAAGCTTGGTCTATAAAAATGCAAAACAAAGAAAATATGGACTCAAATCCTACAATGATATGAATGTTGAGCTTTTAGAACCACTGTAATGTTAAGACAAATGGATTTGGCTGATTGACATTTTTATTTCTTCCAAGTTGCAATCTACGTTTTGTCATTCCGCACTAATGGATTATAGTCAATGCAGTATTTTTGTATTTTGTGCCTCAGTACGTCAGCATAAATGTCAACATTGGAAGAGCCTTGGTGTTGCCGTGTCTGTTGTTTTTTATTTCTCTGCTACACTTCATTTTCAAACCTCTTCTCTGCAGTGGATAAGGAGGTCAACAGGGGGACCAAGGCAGATTTCACATCACGGCGCTGATTGGGGTCCTTTCTGTGGTGCACAGAGGCCTTGTCTGCGTGATTGGCAGGGGAGGGCTGTCTCACCATGTTCATGCTTGCTGTTCATTTTGTCTCTCTGTTTTATGTGATTAAGCTCCATTATAAGGATTTTCAGGTCACCCACAGTTAAATGTTATTCCAGCTGATGGGCACTTTGATCAGCTTGCTTCACAACTTTTCTTTGAAAATGGTATGTTCTTTTTCAAAAGATTTATCAGCAAAAATGGTTTTAAATTAAGTCATCAAAGAAAAAGTAATGCGCAGGGGCCAATTAATACTCCCACTGACGTGGCTTATGCACCCTCGTTTCTCTTTCATCCTGACCCATGCAGTTAATTTAGAGGACATGGATTTCTTATGTGACTAAGGGAAAAAACATAAGAGAGAGAAAATTACACTAATCTCAGATTGCCCCAGCATTGGCCTCAGAAATTACCTTGAGCATGACTGGATGGAATGAGAGAGCCATGCCACATATTATACTGTCGTTACTGTGAAGTGTGTGAACCCTAGTCTGTACTCTGTTGTTTGGGGCAAGACGGGCATTTGCCATTGATTTAGCTGTTAATGAAATGCACAAGGGCCACAAAACAGCGATTATACTTTCAGATTCATGATTAACTTTATTTTGAGGAAAAATAATTCTTGGTAAGGCTTGAGATTAGATATGTAAACCTGAATCACGTAAAGGTTTATATTATTGGAAAATATTGATTTTTTCTTATTTCTATAAACACTTATTTGAAATGTAAGTTTATAATGAGTATCTTTAGTGGACCACTCATTCTATACTGGGCAGACACGTCACTTCTAAACTTTCCACTGCTCAACCATGTTAAAATAATATCTTTTTAGTGGTCATGATTTTCATTATACAGCAAAGATTCATTTTTCCCTTGAACTTAGCAAAAAATAAAAACAAAATCTGATAGCATTTGAAAGGTGGCCTTACAACCAAACAGAAGGTAGGAGAAATCAACTCCCAGAACAAGACTGACCCTCTGAAGAGATAACTCAGCATACAACACACTTTGTCTTGTTTAATTAAAACACCCGTGGCCAACTTGTTAACCCTAAGAATTCATTTTCTCAGGCTTGGGGAGACCTGGGTGGAGAAAGGAGTACAAGATCCCCACTTCAACTCTGCCTCCCCTCTCATCAGCACCAGATCCCAAAGTCCCAGGAGAGCTGGAAAGAACTCCTGTGTCCACTTCACCACGAGCACTTCTGCTACCAGTTTCCTGAGGCAGAGAAAAAGAAAAGACATTAGGCCACTGTTACCCTTTAAAACATCTGCTGCTTTTCCTCAACTGCCTTGCCCTGTCACTCGGCTCTCTGTGCCCCAGCCCCTCACTTTCCTCTCTTCTCTCTTTCTCTATCTCATGGGAAAATAAATATAATTGTACTTCTTTCTGTCCTAACCACTGTGTGAAATATCTTTCTCCAACCTTCTGTGAGCACCTTGTCAATTGTAAACCTTAACAGTATCATTTTTCTCTTTAAAGTTCTGTGTGTGTCTATGTGTGTCTTCAAAATTATACTTAGACGTATTCCTCCTTGATCACTTTCTGCGTGTCTCCACTATCATTGTGCTTTAGATAATATGGATTGTTCCAGTTATCAGACACCCTGAGGGCAAGGATATTTTCAGTGAGTTTAGGATATGTTCCCACTTCAAACATGATCGTCAAGAATTCTGCACCTGTATAGCTGAAAGTATTTTATGTGTCAGGGTCTCCAGGGTACTTTCGCCCCTAGAGATTATAATGCCAATTAAAGCAAGGTTCATAGTGGCATTCTCTTATTTGAAGAGAACTCTATCCTCTGAATTGATAGAAAATGTTTAATTCTAGACATTTAAGGAACATTTGCATTAATAAGAGAGAAGCCATACAGTAGGTCATCTTGACTTCAAAGAGATTAAAGAATGTATAATGTTAGAGAAACTTGAAGAACTTTCTTATTACAAGAAAAGAAGGTGGGAGGAGACTCTTTATAGAGCTTTGGAACCTCTGTGCGGTGCTGACCTGGCCCCAAATGTGAGCAAAGAGATGAAGGGTGGGGCTGACAGTGAAGCTGCCTGGGAGAGAACCCCGCTGTTTCCGGAAGCTAGTGCTGTTCCTTGGCAAAGTTACAAGTCCTAACATCCTATGGGAGGCAAGGGAATTGTGAAATACTAAGGTGAAGATATTGGGGAAAAACTGTAAACACCTGATTTTGATACTATCTCTGTAAGAAAAACAAGTCGTATCTTTCTAAAGTTAAAGGCTGCAGAAATAGGCTTCTCATAATTTAAATACAGTATTTTTATGTACTTCATTTAGTAACTGCAATTTCAAAACTTCAGTAGTGCTAAGTGTTGATTTTATAACATTTTTTGAAGAACCTAAAATGAAAACAATTTAATAATAAAAGCAAATAATTGTGTGACCCTTGGTAGCACTGTCACTCTAGACATTTAATTTTGGCCTCATAATGAACCCCTTAATAGTTAAGTCTTACTGTCGCCCTTTTTTATTGCTAAGAGGTTGGGGCTTATAGGTATTGAATGTCTTCCCTAAGGTTATTAATGAATTGTGAAATAGGTCTCTAATATGGTCATCTCAGTGCCACTTACATAGCTTTCCTTCTATATAAACTGGTTATTCTCTTAAATAAGGTTACCCCAAATCATCTAAAGCTGGGTGCACTTGATATCCTTTAGTTTTTAAGGCTACATTCATGAGCAACTGAGTGTAAATTGTCACTATATTTTATTCTTTATTATTCATTTTATTATTTTTATTTATATTTTGTGGCTCACATTTATTCTTTATGTTAAGTAGTAATATACTTTATATGATAAAGACATGTCATCAAAAGCAGGCTCTCCTAAATTAAAAGTCAATTATTATGCTTTTGGTTTCAAATAGACTAGGATCTAAATTGAACTCCACTTACAGTACTGTGAATACTCTGGGGAAAAAAAAGATAAATGTTTATAGCAGCAGAAACAATTAAGCTGGAGAGGCAAGCAACTGTCAAATTGGGGAGGACTTTCCAAAAATAGAATTCTAGATCCAGTGGATGGTTAAAAAATGATTAGTGTCAAGGTTTCTGCTTCAGTACAGGATGAGGAAGTCATAATAACATGTTCCCCCACTAACATGGAAGTCTGAGTCATCTACAGAGTCCACAGTTAGACTATGCATATTAATGTCAGACAAAGTAGATTTCAGAGAACAAAATCATGTTAGAAACAATAACGATCATTTCACAAAAGTAAAGAAAGTATTAAGTGTGTATGCAACTAAAAAACAAAGTTTCAAAATACCTGAGAAAAAATCTGGTAGACCCTAAAGGAAAAATAGAGAAAGTAAAATGATAGTGACATAAACACTGCTCCCTTAAAATGTGAACAGAAATGAATGGATTTGTACACAAATCAGCCAACATTATCTGCCCACCAGATCAAATGCATTTTATAGAAAACTCAAACAAAAATCTCAAATGCTGATCTAGATGTGTTATATACGGGGCTTCAAAACAAGCTCAATAAATTTAAAAGAATAAACATTGTTCAAAGACTATTCATGGATTATAACAGAAACACATCTGAAAAATCCCTAATTATTAGGAAATTAAATCACATAACTGTAAATACTATATAGTTCAATTTAAAAGTCTCAAGCAAGGTTTTTTAAGTGTTTTGAATTGCATAAAAAGGAAGAAATAATTCTGAATGTTTTGAAAAGATTCTTAATCTCCTGAGAATTAAATTTATGGTTTTAAATATTTATATAAGAAGAGGAGAATTATCTGAAACTTTCAATGTAAACGCCTACTTCTAGAAATTAGAAAAAGAAGAGGAAGGCCGGGCACCGTGGCTCATGCCTGTAATCCCAACACTCTGGGCAGCCAAGGCAGGTGGATTGCTGAGCTCACGAGTTCGAGACCAGCCTGAGCAACAGTGAGACCCGGTCTCTAAAAAAATAGCCAGGCATTGTGGCAGGAGCCTGCAGTACCAGATACTTGGGAGGCTGAGGCAACGGGATCACTTAAGCCCAAAAGTTTGAGGTTGCTGTGAGCTGTGACACTTCAACGCTTTACTGAGGGTGGCAGAGTGAGACTCTGTCTCAAATTAAGAGAGAGAGAGAAAGTATAAACAAAGCCAGAAGAAAGATAAAGATAAAACTGGACATCAGTGGAATTAGAAACTCAAAAGCAACTAAAAAAATTAATGGCACAAAATAATGCTTCTTCAAACAGATCAGGAAAGTTTGTTTTGACTGACCAAGGGAAAAAACAGAAGTTACAATTAGGAATATCAGAATGAAAAGGAGATGTCACTATTGAATCCTAAAGATGTTAAAAAGAATAATGCAGCTAGAAGCAACTCTAGACCTAATGAAGAATCAGTAAAATCGACTAATTCTGTGGAAGGATAAAGGCTAACCAATCATTCAAGATAAAAATGACCAAAAAAAAGACAATCTCAATAAACCTATAATTAAGCAATATATAAAGTTTTTTTTTTGTCTGTTTAAAACATTCTAACATAGAAAACTATAGGACATAATTATTTCACTGGCATTTTCTTCCAAATAATAAAGGAAGAAAGAATAGCATTCTATACCACCTTTTCAGAAAATGAGAAGAAAAAATTTTTCATAACTCATTTTATGAAGACAGCCTTAATCTATGCCAAAACTAAAAGCAAAAAGCAAAAAGAAAAAAGGAAAACACACACAAAAAACCTTATCGAACACTATAGATGGAAAAATCTTTAACAACATATTATGAAATCACAATAAACATTATACAAAAGCATGATAAATTGTGTTCAGTTGTGATTAATCCCTGGAATTCAAGTTCAACATTTCAAAAAATTCATTTGCCATATTAGTAGACTAAAGAAGAAAAAAAAAATCCTTGTCTAATTAGATGTATAAAATAATGTTTTATACAAAACATTGACAAAAATCAGAAATCCACAAAAGGGAACTTCCTTAACTTTATAAAATTTATCTTTAATATATCCACAGATAACATTATACTTAGTTGAAAAGGATGGAATACTTTTTCTTGTAGATAGGAAACTGAACAGGAAATTCCATTCATATCACTCCATCTTGCTGGAAATTTTACCTAATGTATTGAGGCAATAAAAATTAGTAACAAATAGATGAGAAAGAAAGCAATAGTACCACGTCTCATAGATTTTAAGTAATAAAATTGTGGAGGGGGGCTCCTAGAATTAGCATGTGAGTTAGGCTGAGTTACAGAATTGGATGCAAAATACACAGAAATCTGTTACTTTTTAATACACCACCAAAGAACAACTGGAATACCTTTGAAAACTGATACCACTTACACAAGTAGCAAAACCTGAAAATCTTAGATATAAACCCAGAAAAATATATACAAAAATAAGTAGGCTGACAACTACAGAACACTTGTAAAGGAAAAGTGAGGCTATTTTAAAGGCTATTGAAATAGAGGGGACAACTATGTTCATTATTGGAAAACGCAGTTTTGCTAATAGGCCAGGTCTCTCCATATTGATACAGATTTTCTGTAATCTGATCAATATCCATTTAGCTTTTTGTGTGAATAGATTGATCAACTATATGATAGTTTTAACAATTGATGTAGGAAAGCAAAGGAAGTAGAACACCAAACATAATTTGAAAAAGAAGAGTAAAGATGGGGAATTGATTCTGTGAAATACGCAGATGTAATACGTATTGCAAATAAGACATAAACCAGAAAAGAAATGGAGCTGGAGAGGAGTAACGTTTCTGAATCCCACTTGAATTAAATAGATAAAAATATCCTGTGATGTATATGGTAAAATAAATACATGTTATCAAAATAAGGGGATTAGAATGTCACATTACAATGTTAAATAAAGGGTTTAGAATGTTATGTTAGGAATGTTATCTCAATGCAAAAGACACAAAGAAAGCAAAAAATTAAAGTGGCAGATGTGAGTCCATTACCACTAACATTAAATGGCTTAAAAATCACTTAAAGGGCAAAGATTCTCAGACTAAATAATTAAACAAAGTCCAGCTATAGGTTGTCTGCAGGAAGTAATTTATTTTTTGGTAGTGATAACACTTATTTGGAAGTGATGCCTGTGTAACTTCACACCTTTCCTTTACTAGAGGATGTACGGTATTGGAAACTCCAGTTCAGTTCCAGTTTTACACTTAGTTAAAATTGTATTTTATTTTTATTTTTTTGAAATAAAATTTTGAGCAATATAAACATAATTCACACACTACAAAACTCATACCTATGAAGTATATAATTTAGCATTTTTGTATATCCCTGTGGTTGAGCAAACTTTATCACCATCTAATTTCAGAACTCCTTCATCACTACACATTCATAGATGCTCCACCATTCTTCTCTAGACACTGGACTCTGGGAAACACCATCTTTCTTTGTGTCTATTTACCACTTTTGGACATTTCCTATAAAAGAAAGTATCCAACGGGAGGCCTCCTATGTGTGGTTTCATCATGGAGCCTGACCATTTCAAGGCTCATTCATTTTGAAGCATTGTCAGTAGTTCATTAATATTTATGACCAAATACTACATTTGTGGATATACCACATTCTTTTATTCATTATCAGTGGATAGATAATCATTTTTTTTCTTTATTGGCTGTTATGAATAATACTATTATGGATATTTTTGCAAAGATTTTGGGCAGGTATATATTTTCATTTCTCTTCCATTCAGAGATATTCATAGGTGTATAGCTATGAATATGGTGTCCATAGGTGAATACCTATGAATATGGTGTCCATAGGTGTATACCTATGAATGGAATCACTGGGTCAGCTAGTACAGTATGTTCTAGATTGCAAGAATTGCAAAATTCTTCCTATGATGACTATGCCATTTTATATTCTCACCAGCAGTGTAGGCAGGTTATAATTTCTCCACATACTGGCTATATTAGTTTGCCAGGGCTGGAAGGCTTCAGCAAAAGAGATACATTTTCTAATAGTCCTGTAGCTTGAAAGTCCAGGACCCAGTTGTTTTTAAGGTTCCCTCCATCACAGGGCTGCTCTGTTCCTCCTCACTCTCACACGTCTTTGGTTGAATCCTTGTTCTTTTTCTGCTCACTGATCACTCCCCTGTCCTCCTTCACCATCACTTGGCAGCCTCCTTTTGTTCATGCCTACCTCTCTGTCCACATTCCCCTTTTTATGAGGAAAGCACTCACAACTGGCATAGAATCCACCATTAAGACATTTTACCGTCTCTGTATCTGCAAAAACACTATTTCCAAACACAGTTACATTGTAAGGTTCTGAGTTTAGCATTTCAATCTATCCTTTCCTGGGGATGGAGAGGATAACACTCACCAAAATTTGTTATTGTCTTTTTTGATAATAAACCTTTTGAGGGTGGAGGTATGTTTCCTCATGGCTTTGTTTGAGCTTCCCTAATGACTATTTAAGATAAGCATTTTTTTATGTGTGTCTTGGCCAATTGGGTATCTTCTTTGGAAATGTGTCTATTCAGATCCATTTTCAACCTTTTAATTGGATTGTTGTATGGTGGAGTTGTACGAGTTCTCTAGATCGTCTGGATGCAATACCGTAGGAGAATGTGCAGTTGGCACTGCAGCCTTTCCACAGCCCTTGTATTGTTGCTTGACTTTGTTGACAATGTTCTTTGAAGCACCATTTTAAATTTTGATGAAGTTTACCTTATTCGTTTATTCTTCTTGTTGCTTATGAGTTCAGTGTTATACCTAAAAAACATGGTCATTAGTCTTAATGTTTTCTACTAGCAGTTTTAAGGCTTCAGTACTTAAATAATTGATCTACCTTACTTCATTTTTGTGTATAAAGTAAGAATGCTGTTCTTTTCTTTGTGTAAGGATATCTGGGTATCCCAGCACCATTTGTTGAAAGACTCTTCTTTCCTACTGGGAAAACTGGAATGAAATTAAAGCAAGTTTCTGAGTATAAACAATAAAATAATATGTGAGTTACATAATTGGTGTGAAAGGAGAATATATTAAGAGGCTGTATCAGAATACACTAGAATTTAGAATTTAGTATTTAGAATTACTAAAAAAAGATTTTGGTACTGTGAATATATTAAGAGGCTGTATCAGAATACACTAGAATTTAGAATTTAGAATTCTGTATTTAGAATTACTAAAAAAAGATTTTGGCACTGTGTCTGTCAGTCAATCCCGGTGCGGAGCAATCACTACTTGTGTGTATAGACCAAGAGTCTCTGATCCCACGTCCCCGCAACTGTTCTAATGTTGACATCTTGCTTGATTGGTAAGTGCTATGCTGGTTTTACCGCAAGTGCCCTGTGGACCACTGGGATGCACTCGAAGGTTGTGGGGCACTAATTTGTTTCATGTTTACTGGGCATGTGCCATATATATGACTCTAATAGTGATGAGAAATACTGATCGGTATGCTTATCAAGTGCATGCATTTTAAATGTAGAGGAAATAAAAATGTATCAAAACACATTTTACCTGTAGATACATTTTCTCTTTATTATATTACTCTTAATTTATTGAATTAGAGATTAAGATACAGAATACAGAAGCAGAAACTTGAATATATAAAAAAGTAATCACGTACTCTAATTTTCTGTACTTGACTATATTGCTAACTGGGAGAGAGAGTAGAGTTTCATGCAAGGTGCTGAAGAATGATCATAATAGTTTCCAAATAGACAGTCTTAACCAGAAGATAAATATTTTGTACCTGAGAAAACAATGCATTAGTATCAAGACATTCTTCTTAGTAAAGTATCATGAGAATGGAGAAGCAAGAATCCAATGTACTCAATCCTAGTATGAAGCCAGTAGATGATCTAATACATATACTCATAAGAGAAAAACTCAGATCAATTCAAGGTGGAGGGGCCAGGGAACGGGGGAGTAGGGAGGGGAGGTGGAAGGGGTGAGGGTTGCTCCTGTTTAAACGGCATGATGTTGGGGTGTCTGGCTCACCTCTTGGGGGCAGGACACAATTATAAAAGGGACTTTACCTAATAAATGCAAACAGTGTAACCTTATTCTCTGTACCCTCAATTAACCTGAAACAATAAAAAAAAATAAGAACCAAATGAATAAATGCAGTAATTTAAGGGGATGTATAGGCTAATGGGAAAGAAAGAAAATCAAAGGAGAACAGTGCAGAGGGTTTATCAGCGACGTGAATCACTGCTGTACTGGACACCTGTCAGCTGCATAGAGAGTCATGGTCATGTGTTGGCATTGTTAAAATCGGACTTTTTACCATGGCGGCAAGCTTACAAGTTAGCCTGAAGACATTTAACCAGTTGTTTTTTAGTGTTTTGATTTATTTTTTATTTTATGATACACTATCTCAATTTATGCGGTATATACCTCATACTTTTCCAGGCTAGTTCCCCACATCCAGCCACCTACCCTCCCCCTGTGACCTCCACACTCGCTCACCACTGTGGATGAGGCCCTCTGGGCAGACGTGGTGATGCCCATCCTGAGTGCACATCCCTGTTGTGTCTGTTTAGAATGTTCTGCTTATCATTTCTGCACTGAGCATTCACCGGGTTAAACCAGGTTTGGCTTGTGGGGCCTCATCCAAGCTAATATCTAGGTTAAGTTTATAAATTGGCACACCTGTTTTATAATACTGTTTGGCAATATCTATTAAAATTAAAAATACATATAGCTCTTGACATACCAATGCTACCTTTGGAACACTCCTGAGAGAAATGAATACGATAGCACTAAAACCAAGTAAGAGAAGGTTCATAGACACTTGTGCATAGTGATTCCAGATGGAAAACATTAAGGTTTCTATCAAAAGGAGAATAGATTTGCAAACAATGTGACAAATGCCCTCTGAAGGAATTTTAG
The DNA here is from genome assembly GCA_963574575.1 of Galagoides demidoff. NCBI lineage: Eukaryota > Metazoa > Chordata > Mammalia > Primates > Galagidae > Galagoides > Galagoides demidoff. Next base: position 1,187 of record CAUYQV010013244.1, on the reverse strand, counting down.
CAGATGGTGGCAGAGGCGGGATACTTCTGAGTCTGAAACGAGGGACTTCATTACTGTGGCAGGTCAGTCAGTGCGATCTTCAAATCACGCCATGTCCCTTGTCCTCTAAGTGCCATGGGGTGAGGAAAGAGGCTGCCTGGTGCTGTGCATGCAGGGAGCCTATGTGACAGCTGAGGAATCCCAAGACTAAAAAACTCCAGTATTATATATGAGAGGATATAAAAAGTAAATCTTCTCCATCTTTTCCCCAGAGAATGGTGTTATTATCCTGGGCATCGGACAATTCTGCCCTCTGCTCTAGAGGAAGAAAGTATGTATTTTTTCAAGAGTGTTCACAAAAAAGAAATATTGTTGAAAAGAAGATTGGGAATAAATCTGTCACAAGACTTGTTGAAATGCAAGAAACCATGGAGAGTGGTTCCCCCCCAGACAGTTAAACATTAATGATGTAAACACAGAGATTTCTCACAATGCATCATAAGCAGTGATGTGAATGGACCAATTACACAAGTTTAAGATACAACTTAATTCTAGCCCATGTTATGGGGTGGGGGTGGGTAAGGGTAGGGGAGAAGGGCAAATGGGTGCTGGGAGGGTGACCAGAAAGATCACCTATATATCTGTCTAACAAGGGTACAAGTGAACTTTTCTAGAACTAGAATATAAATGTTTTGATACAATGACTAAGTAAATGACATGAAATTTACGTTAACCAGCATGATGAAAGTATTTAAAATTGTGTATGAAAACAGCACAATGTACCCCATGTTTGCATTAATGTATACAGCTATCAATTAATAAAAAAAACTAAAATAAAATTGTAATGGAACTTTTAGCCATCATAATTAGGGACGAAAAGGCAATTAAGGGCATTCATATAGGGTCAGAAGAGATTAAACTTTCACTTTTTGCAGATGATATGATTGTATATTTGGAAAACTCCAGGGAATCTACTACAAAACTCTTAGAAGTGATTGAGGAATACAGCAGCATCTCGGGTTACAAAATCAATACTCATAAATCGGTAGGCTTTATATATACCAACAGCAGCCAAGCTGAAAAAGCAGTCAAGGACTCTATTCCATTCACAGTAGTGCCAAAGAAGATGAAATATTTAGGAGTTTATCTAACAAAGGATGTGAAAGATCTCTATAAAGAGAACTATGAAACTCTAAGGAAAGAAATAG
>CAUYQV010013241.1:0-11717 GCA_963574575.1 Galagoides demidoff | reverse complement strand
GGGTGGTTGAGAAAAAGAGCTGGGGACAACCATCATTGTAGGTGGCAGGAAGCTAGCAGCATCCCCAACTATCAGAAGGAGTTCTCAATGTCTTAATTTTGCCACCAAGCCTATCCTCCTCCACCTCTGAAAAGTGTGCCTTTGGCCCTGACATTATGGGCATTTTGCTGGTTGGCTCTGCAGCTGTAGTCTTAATCTCTTAGAAAAGATCTATTACACTGTCTGGAAGAAAGCACTATTCTTAAGACCTATGATTAACCCCAGATTTTGATCTGCAGCAGAGATTTCCTGCCGGTTTTCTTTGAGCCCTCTTGAGGGATGTAGGGTTTAACTGCAACTTCTAGGTCAAGGTCATAAGATATTTCTGTAACTTTTCTACAAACCTATAGGCTCTATCAGCTGAACTATTGTACACAGATGTACAGGATCCAAGCCCTTTTGAGTTCCATAGGATCAAGGAGATCTTGCAATCTACTTGGATAGATTCTACTGAATTGTCATAATGAAGCAAGTCTGTTGGCTTCAATTTGGGGGAGTTAGATTTCTTTAAGCCTTCTCTTATGTTATCTACTCCGAGACATATCAGGTTAGAGTCAGAGGCATGTCTTAGATTGGTATCCATGGCAGGAAAGAACTTGGCAAGGCTCAGACTCTGTTGCCAGCCATTTATTTCCTGTGTTATTCTAGTTTGTACCGTGAGGGAGAATTACTTATTTCTTTTATCGTGCCACATTAAATAAAATCCTGGTTTACAGGTAGGCAAGTCGTTATGAACAAGATAAAAGGACTGTTTTTAATAAACAAGGGTGAGCTGATAAGCAAAGTCCTCTCTCTGCAGTAGCTCAGAGAAAGATCTTCCAGCTACGGGAAGGATTATTCGCCTCTGTGTGATCAACCAGCCAGCTGTTTGCTGTCTCGCCCAGAAATAGAACTGGAGGAAACAGGCTTCAATTGCAGCATATGGGCTTTGGCTTACATTGGGCTTGAAAAGAAGTTCAGGAAACTTTCAAAACAGCACGTATTGTTATCTGGGGGCCGTGTGTCCACCACTGTTGTAGTGAGGACCAGAGTAGGGGAGTGTGCCATTCCAGGGGTCTCTAAAAAAACGGGTAAAAATGGCTCTCATCTGTCTTGTAAAAGAGTAATAATCCTACTAGATCAATGTTGCAGTGGGGGAGGGGCGCAGTTTTCAAGGTCACACAGGTGGTTTTGTGCAGCATAGAAATGAATGCCTGCTATCTGAAGCAAATAATGAAATTAACAAGGCCTTGGAAATGTAAGAAGAACCACGTCCTGAGGTTTTCTTTCTACCCTTCCGCCTCTCTTTGCCATCTTGCTTCTACTTATCTGTCACAGCTGAGCCCCTTGCAGGGGTCCCCAGACACGCTTCTCTTCGAGGGCTTGGCACAAGGTTGTGCAGATCAGCTTTGGGTTCTGCTGATGGCAAGTGATAGAATATTAGCTAAGCAACTCTGGGGACCCTTAGCACTGCTTAGGAAGGAGACCCAGGGCCAGGCCTGCTGGCTTATGCTTGTAATCCTAGCACTCCGGGAGGCTGAGGGGGGTGGATAGCCCGAGCTCAGGAGTTCAAGACCAGTCTGAGCAAGAGTGAGACTCCCATCTATATTGAAAATGGAAAAACTCACTGAGCATTGTGGTGGGCACCTGTCATCCCAGCTACTCAGAAGGCTCAAGCAAGAGGATTTCTTGAGACCAAGAGTTTGAGGTGTTGTGAGCTATGACACCCCCGGACAGAATGAGACTCTGTCTCAAAAAAAAGGAAACCCAGGGCAAATGGTTAAATTCCTTTCAGTTGGAGCAGTGGACGTCAGCTGTCAAGGAACTGATTAGGAAAAGCAACATATAATGCGGACATCCTCAGACTTCTTTTTTTGGTGACTATAGATAACATCTATTTCCTTTGTTATCTCATAAAGACGCCAGCCTACTGTCATGTACCCTAAACTTAATGCTAACTTAATCCTAACTTCCTACCTACCTTGTGTACAGATCTCAGTAAGAATTCTTAGAACAAACAAGTGGAAAGGTTTGTGATGCTGCATCAAGGGGTGATCCACACGTTGGTGTCCACATTGAAAAAGTCTGAAGTGGCTTTCATTCCAATAGCTGACTCAGGCAGACAATGACAGCTGAAGTTTTAATGTATAACAACTAAGAAAAGTCAACATTTATTAATCACTTACTATGTTTGAGGTGTTAAGAAGGAGGCTCTATTCTTATCTCCAGTTTATGGATGATTAATAGATACTACAGATTAAATAAGAGGCCCAGAGTAGCACAGCTTTGAACCCAGTTAGGCTGCTTCTGCAACCCTCAGAGGACTGAGAAGAAGATAAAATTAGGATGTTAAACTAGAACAAAGGCTACAGCCATAGGAGGCTGGAAGGAAGAAGTGGTAGATGAGGCAGAGCACAGGCAAAAACCAAGGATAGGTGCAGGGAGAGGTTACTTCACAAGGAATCCTATACATTACTGGACTTAACTGCTAAATCCTTTTTCATAAGCTCTTTGTGCATAGCTTACCATGGGGGTCTGAAAGAGACTTCTGTGACTTCGTGGTATGCTTTGTATAAGCCTGTTGACCAAAAATGGTATGGCTTCCTAATTCAGTCGATTATAACTCACATTCAGCCACTTTTCTCAGAGGATAAAAGTTTGTTATCAACTTTACTAGCCAAGAGAAAGTCAGTACAGGCAGTGCCTGGGTTATGAATGAGATAGGTTCTGTAGGTTTGTTCTTAAGCTGAATTTGAATGTAAGTTGGAATGAGTACATTGACCTACTATTGACCTATTGCCTGTAATAGCCTCTGTTCATAAGTGTGATTCATGAACTTGAACACTCAGATGGTAACTTGGGGACTTACTGTAATATCCTCTGTTTGTGAGTGCAAGTTGTACTTAAGTCAGGTGTTTGTAACTGGAGGGCTGCCTGTAGGAACCAAAGAGGCAGCAGCATGAAGAAAATATCTGCTTGGTGTCCTGTAATAGGTACTTTGAAGGAGATTAGCAACTTCTGCAACATCAGCTCTGCCCTACCTATATTTTTAATTTTTATTAAAACTTAGGCTATATATGCATCTTAGTACCCAAACTACTGTAAGTTGTCAAGGTATTAAAGAAAGGTATTAGGCTGGGTAAGGAATAAAAGATGAAATGTAGCTGCCTTAGTCCTTTTTGTGTTACTCTAACAGAATACCTGAGACCAGCTACTTGTCTTACAATTCTAGTGGGCGTAAATTCCAAGGCTGGGCAGCTGCATCTGGTGAGGGCCTCAGGCTGTTTCCACTCATAGCAGAAAGTGGAAGAGGGGAAGGCACATACGAAGAAATTATACAGTGAAAGAGGAAGAAAGAGGCTAAGGAAGTGAGGCTTCTTTTAACAACTGGCTCTTATTGGAACTAGTCCATCCCCATCAGAGCTAGAACTCACATTAATTTATTCATGAGGAATCTGCCCCGAGTGACCCAAACACTTCCTGCTAAATCCCACTTCCCCACACCAGCACACTTGGGATCAGATCTTTTATTTTTTTTTATTTTTGGGGGGATCAAATCTTAACATGAGTTTTGGTGGGGGCAAACTATATTAAAACCGTAGCAATAGCTAAAGAATCTTTGTATTTAGGAAAAAAATATTCAACTGACAGCCATCTACTTTAGTTTCAATGGTTGAGACATGGCCAGTGTTATAAATAATATCAAAGAATATTTCAGCCTCCAGGAATTTTTCAAAACCACTTTTTTTTTTGGCCAACGCATCCTGTTTTTTTTTTCCCCAAAAGCTGAAGAAGAAGAATAATCTGTTACCCATTTTAAAGTTTTGTTAAAACTCATGCTTGAAACAGTCTGATATTTTTCAGATTTTGTCCATCTTCCAAATCTAAAATATAATTCTATAATAATATTTCTGGCCACGTGTTTCTATTTAAAAAAAATAGGAGACTAGGGAAGTTGTCTTTTAGAATTCCTTTTCTAATTTTGGCTCTATTCATTTCCTTTAAAAAAAAAAAAAAAGTTCTCATCCATGATGAGATTAAAAGTCTCACCTTGGCCCAAATTTCAATTCTTCTAATCTGCCTGGACTAGAATAACTAAAGCAATTTAAAAGATAAAAAGGTAGCAATAATATGCATTCTTTATTCACATGGCAGCCTTGTTTTAGAGATTCTAACTTAGACTATGGAGTGAGAACACTGCCTTCTAAATATCTGTGGGCGGATCTAGCTTCCTTGGTCAAAAACATCTAATATGGTTGGAAATACTTGGCATAACTATTAAGGTTATAGTTTTCTAAGGGCTGCTTGTTGTCTTCCCTTGTTACATAACCCTATCTCATTTCTGCCCCTCTTGGTCGGCCTTCCAGACTAGTGAGTACCAGAGATTAGAAAGCACAGCCTCTCAACTGGACACATTGTTTTGAGCACTGCAGATAGCTCTGAGCTTCTTAAATCTCCAACCTGAACAGAGAGAAAGCAGTCCTTTTATTGCAACAAAAGTTAGCTTAATAACATACCTTTAATCTGGGAATATCGTTGGTAGACACTGAATTAGGAAATCCCAAGCTCCTCCATCTCTTGGTCCTATTTGGGAATTTCAGGGGACACTAGCAATGTTGGGCAGCAAACCTCTTTTCTGTATCACTGATGCCATTTCTCCATACTCCCCAGGGGACTCCTGTCAAGGGGACTTTCCCCATATCCATCTTGCACCATGTTCACCCCCTCTAGTGGATACAACTCTTTATATGGCTCCTACTGTTTGCAGAGGGAGCACTGTGTTTAACTCTGCCAATTCCTTGATGGAAAGGTCTGGCTCAGAGTCTCTCTCTTCAGAAAAGGTTAAACTGCACCCCTCTCCAGCATCTCTGTAGGTTTGTGTTCTCTGATGAGCACACCGCCAGCCTTTTAACTATGACACCTTGGAAGGAATACGTTTGAGGACACGAATACCTGTACACGTACCCACACCTCACCCACTCACAAAGATCATGAACAGAGTTTTACTCTGTAGCATGCCCTTATATTTCTGTTTCATCAAAAACCAAAACCTTGTTTTTACTCACACAATTGATTTCAGGATCAGCAGTGTGAAAAACTCATTTATGGCTAGGGGCCCGTGGCTCAGTGAGTAAGGTGCCAGCCACATACTCTGAGGCTGGCAGGTTCGAGCCCCAGCCTGGGCCTGCTAAACTACAATGACAACTGCAACCAAAAAATAGCCGGGTGTTGTGGCAGGTGCCTGTAGTTTCAGCTTCTTGGGAGGCTGAGGCAAGAGAATTGCTTAAGCCCAAGAATTGAAGGTTGCTATGAGCTGTGATGCCACAGCACTCTACCAAGGGCAACATAGTGAAAGTCTGTCTCAAAAAAGAAAGAAAGAAAAAGAAAAGAAAAACTCATTTAGGAGGCATAGACGCTAATTAGGGATTCTAAAGGATGAATCTACCTATAGTATAACCAGGAGGTGACTTCAGGGAGAATATTCACAAATTATTATCCAAAAAGTGAAATTGGGAAAATAATTTAACAAATGCTAAATTCGACCAAATCCTCTGAATTTCCTAAAAATTCATTTATTACTTAAAGCAAACACACATGCACACACAAGCACATATATACATATGCATATATTTACATAAATTTGCTGGCACATTAAGTTCAATCTTTAAACTTACAAAAACTGAGAAGGTCCTTGTTCTCCATGAGCTCATGGTTTAATGCAGGATTCAGAAAAGTAACCCAGTTATTATAGTCCAATGTTTGAAGGGCTATAACTGAGATCTATACGGGATACTGTGGGAGAAGGGAGGGGATCCCAAATTCAGGAAAAAGTGGGTGAGCTTCCTGGAGCTGGTGACTGCCAGAGGACACTGGAAGGAGGGTGACACCTTCTTTATAGACTGGTGTTTTTCAACCTTTTTTATCTCACAGCACTCTTGAACCTATAGTTAAACTTCTGTGGCACACTTAAATCATATTGATTTTTTAAAAGTTTTTAAAAAGAATATACGTATTGTGCTTTGAACTTCTTTGGGAAAATTATTTAATAATCTTTAAAAATTTTCGCTGCACACCTACGATCATCTCACAACGCACACAGCTTGAAAGTCACTGCTCTAGAAAAAGAAAGTTAAAAGTGTTTGTTGTTCAGAGAGCATGAACCCCCTTTGAACGTACAGAGCATCAGGCATGAGGGCACTCTGTGGCTGGAGTCAAGGCCACAGATAGGGTTGTAGCTGGAGATGAGTCAGGGAACCTGCAGAGCTTTCCTGGGGTGTCCAGGGCATCCACTGAGAGGTGTCAAGAAGGGCAGTGAGTGGGTCACCAGGTTTCTGCGTTGGAAAGATCATTGAAGATGTGGTGTGGGGGACACTGGCTGAGATGCCAGGCTGGAGCAGGGATGAGTTGGGAGCCATAGGAGAAACAGCACAAAGGCCTGCCCTGAGGCAGCAGTGGTGGGAATGAGGAAAAGCGAGGTGTCTGAGAAGTCTTGGGGTCACCCTAGCAGGTGGCTTGAAGCTGGTGACAGGAGAAGAGCAAGGCGGGGGGGCCACATCTGTGCTGGTGTCCAGAGTGGCATTGGTGCCATCTACTCGGGGAGTGCAGGGAGGACAAAACCAGGAGATGCATTCAATTACAGACAGACGTTTTGAGCTCAAGGCGCCTGTGGCGATCCAATAGCTGCTTGGTAATGGAGCTCCGGGAGAGGCCTAGTTTGGGGTCAGAAGAAGTCATGGGCTGGATGAAGCCACAAAGGAAAGCTATAGGGTAGGACCAGCAGAGCACGGGGGAGGGGGTGAGACCCTGGGAAAGCTGTAAGTTAAAGATGACTGATTTACTGAAGACAAGTCTTTCTGATTCCTCTGGTTAGTACTGAGTCAGCACAGCAGCCCTCATCCCGGCTTCCTTCAGGCCTACCCCGGCTGTAAAAGCCGTCTGCGGTCCCACACCAGGCAAGAGGGATGAAGAGTCCCGGATGTATTAATTCACCACCGTCCCTCTGTGGGACTGCGGGCAGAGGGCATAGCTGCGCTGAGGGCAGGGCAAAGGTGAGGGTGGCCCTGGACTTAGTCACTAGCAAAGGGTTGGACGCCAGTTCTGAAATGTTGGTTGGGTAGGGGCCCCAAATCCCTGAGAGTGTCCCCAGATTCTTTCACACTCTGGAGTGTTGGCCGTGTGTCTTCCACAGGGCGAGCAGTGAGTTTAGAGAGCTGTTTCTTTAGCAGGTTTTCTGCCCTCCCAGCTTCCAAACACAGCGCTTGCCCCTGTGTAAATCCACAGGTCAGGGGCCGGCTGGAGCAGAGACTTCCAAAAAGAAACTCAAATTTCTGCTCTAGCTTCTTTGGAGCAGAGACGCTCACAGCTATGGGCTGAATTGTGCCCCACTCCCCATTTCTATGTTGAAGTCCTAAGTCCCAGGAACTCAGAAGATGACTGTATTGGGAAACGGGGTCTTTAAAAAGATGTTTAAGTTAAAATGTAGGGGTGGGCACTAATCCAAGAGGCTTAGTGTCCTGAGAAGAAGATATTTAGGACAATGGCCCCCACACAAGAAAGACCACGTGAAGACACTGGGAAAGGACAGCCATCTTCCAGCAAAGGCAGGGACCTCAAAAGACACCAACTCTGCCACACCTTGATCTCCAGAAGCAGAACGTACATTTCTGTCTGTCCTAGCAAACAAATCCTCTTCTCTTTTCTTATCTTTCTTTCCTTACTTCCCTCCCTTCCTTTTTTTAAATCTTTTTTTCTTTTCTTTTCTTTCTTCTTCTTCTTTTTTTACAGTTTTTGTCTGGGGCTGGGTTTGAACCCGCCACCTCCGGCATATGGGGCCAGCACCCTACTCCTTTGAGCCACGGCGCTGCCCCTTTTTTTCTTTTCTGATGGGAACTGGTCTGCATAAAGCTTGGTGCCTGTTCAGAAGGAAACATAGAGCAGTCTGACACTCAGAGGAAAAGAAGTTGGAGGGAAACTGAACGTGAACGCAACCTACCGAAACAGACAAGTCACATACTTTACGTGTTTAAATTTGTCTACTGCTCTGCCCTATACTAAGTACTTTCACAAACCTTGACTCACTTCATCTTCTCCACTGTCTCAGCACCTGGGCATCTGTTAGAAAAACAGATTCTGGGGCTTCAAGGAAGACGTACAGAATCAGACACTGGTGGGAAAGGGGGCATTAACTGTTTCTACAAATTTCGAGGGATGCGATGTGCCTTTTTCACATTTGCCGGTCTCCTTGGCAACTGGCCCAGAAGGCTGCCGGCTACAGCATTCGCACAGCTCGTCAGCTTTTATTCCTGGAACGGGCTGGACAATCAGAGCGGCCGCTCAGGTGCTCGGAGGTAAACAGAGCCCTCCTGGCCTCGGGACAGCGGCGGGCGGTGGCGCAGCTGGAGCCGGGTGTCAGCCCCGGAGCCGCCCGGCGCGTGCGCGTGGGCGCGTCCCTGGGCCTGGCCCGGCCGGGAGCGCGCCGAGGGGGTGGGTCGCGCTGGCCCCGCCGGCCTGGCGCGCCGTCCGAGCCACTCAGAGCGCCCGGCTGCCGACACCCGGGGGCCCTACAATTAATACCCGCCGCCCGCCAGCGGCTCCTGGACTCGAGCACCGGCTCTCGGGGAAGGAGGCGCCCAGCCTCACGGACGAGCTCGCTTTGCAACGAGCTCTGCTCCGGCAGCTGCGGTGACAGGACGCTGGGCTGACGACTCTCCCGAGTCCTCTTGGCCACCCTTCGGCCCCCGAGAGAGCCAGCTTGAGCAAGGGACTGTGCTGCCCGGTCGACACAGTGTGTCCTCCTCTCCCGTCAGGTGGGCTCGGCTGGAGCGCACCGGGAAGGTGAGTGGGGCCGGGCAGTAGGGGCGCGCGTAGGGACGCGCTTCGTCGCCCTAGCGCAGGGAATTCCTCTCCCCTCCGCCTGTTCTCCCCTCAGAGTTTCCCTCCGGACTAGGTGAGGCTAAGAGGCTGCCCTGCTGCAAGTGTGTTTACTCCGGTGACAGAGCGAGTCAGTCGGACAGCCACTGCCCCCGGCCGGGACCTCCAGCCCTAACCCGGACCCGAGAACCTCCACAGCCCCGGAGCTGCGACTGCTCCAGGAGCTCGCCCCAAGCCTCTTCCTGGCCCTGGGACCCGGGGGGTGTAACAGGTCATCTCCCTCCCTTCTGTCCCTTTAATTCGGGCGGAGGAGAGCTACTGAGACACAGGACACATACTTTGTTTGCAAACACACCAAAAACTGACTTTCCAGTGTTTTAAAACAGACCGCGCTTATGCCGCCTCACTGCGGTTTCCTCAGAAGACTTCGGAGGACAGGGGTGGGCCAGCTGGCCCTCAAGGGGGGCGGTTCCGGGGCGCGCATTAGCGTCCCAGGGCGCGGGGACAGCTCTGGTCTTGATCTCCCGGGAGTCTGTCCAGGAAGGTCTCCGCGCGCTGGCCCCTGCTCCGGAAGGGTGACTCGCAGCGGGAGGCGCAGGGGTCTCTGCGCTGGGCTCCTCTGCAAGTTCCCTGCCCTCTTTGCCCAGCTGCTCTTGCGGTCCCGAGTGTGCTCCCGCCTGGTGGCCCGGCAGAGGGCGCCAGCTCCCGGTCGCCGCGCGGGCCGGCGGAGGGGAGGGGACTTGTGCGAACCTCCAGGTAAGAAGCGAAGTGAATCACCCTGAAAGGGGGGACCCGATCCTCACGCTGTGGGAAAGAGGCGGGGCGTGGCCGTGGCGCTGCCTAGAAGTCCGGGCTGCGGAGCCGCTGTTGGGCGGGAAGCGGCGATTCTGCCACGCGGAGGCGTGGGGCAAGCCCGGGAAGGTGAGGAATGCCCCTGCGCGCGGTGGCCGAGGGTAGGGACCAGCCGCGTGGGGCTAAGGCCGGCTGAGGACAGCAGGACTCGCCGCCGCGCGCCCTCTGGCCGGAGGTGGCGGTAGCTTTACTCCGCTCCGGGCGGTCCTGTAGCGGGCAGAGGGGAAACCTAGGAGCACCCTGCAGGGGGAGGCGGCAGATCCCCGGGCAGCTGCGGGCGGCCCGCTGGGTCCCGGAGCGGTAACAAAGGCGCGGCGCGGCCGCCGCCTTCCACCCACTTCCGTCCCCGGCGCACCCTGGCGCGCGCAGCCGGGAGGAGCCGGCCGGCTGAGGGTTTCTGTCCGCGGAGTTTTCGGGAAGTTAACACCGCGGCCCGTTAAGCAGCAGGAGGGGCGGGGAGGCGGGCGGCCCGGGGAGGAGCGCGCGAGTATTCAGAACTGCGATGTCGCCTGTTTCCTCTCCCGATCTTGGCTGCAAGTGGCGAGGGCTGCAGTGGCTTCCGCGCCCCTCCTTTGGGACCCCGGCCCGTGCCCCCGCAGGGCCCCCGCGGGTTGGAACCCCGCGCGGGGCGAGTCCCTCCAACCCGGCCCGCCCACGCCCCTCCTGCGGTGTCTGCGCGTGCGGGCTCCCGGGAGGGCGTGGCTTAGTCCCGGGTGACAGCCGGCAGCCCCGGCACCTCGAGCGGAGCTCCAGGAGGCGGTAATTGCATTACTGGGAGTGAGCGGCGGGGAGGCTCCGGTCCAGGCCGCAATCTGGGTCAGGTATGGGGTTAAGCGCTCCAGGCAGAGGCACTACCAATCCTACGAAGTCTAACAGTTTATTGCAATTGGAAGTCCCGCAGCAGAGTAGAGGCCCTCTGGGGAAATTAAAGGAGTAAAAGTCCCTACCGCGATCCCCGAGGCTGTGGTAACTTTCTGCAAAACTTAATGTCAGGGGCAGCAACTGTACTGCGCTCCAGACGTTTCCCAGGGTCTGGACAGGAGAGGACGACGTGCTGCTGCTGAAGAGACACCTGGGGTAATCTGCTCAGTGTGAGCCCCTGGGGTATTCTGCTCGGTGTGAGCCCCTAGGCCCCCAGTAATCAATGGATGGAATCCACACTTTCCTATCTTGTCCTGTCTGACTCCACCTCCTTCTGTTTTAAGGAAACGTGAGAACTGGGTTTTTGAATTGCTAATGATGAGAGACTTTCTTTCTTTCTTTCTTTCTTTTTTTTTGAAACAGAGTCTCACCATGTCGCCCTCCATAGGGTACGTGGAGTCACAGCTCACAGCAACCTCCAACTCTTGAGCTTTAGCGATTCTCTTGTCTCAGCCTCCCAAGTAGCTGGGACTAAAGGCTCCTGCCGCAACACCCAGCTATATTTGTTGTTGTTTGCAGAACCTACCAGCCCTGTGGGTGCAGGTGGCTGGCGCCCTAACCACTGAGCTAGGGCGCCAAGCCTAGAGACTCTTTCTTAACATACCATGGAGAGACCTTCACATTTTTCTTTTAAACCTTAGAGCCTCTTCCCAGAAGTTTGTGTGTATTGTACAGATGAGGAAACCGAAGCTTGAAATTAACAGGTCAAACTGGGGCTGTTGATTCCTCCCAGTTTCTTTGGCAATAGGCTGTTACAGATTGCTGATACCTGTTACTGTTAATGGATTGACTGTAACCCCTAGCTCAAGTTCAATTATGTTAGGCATTTGGGTTTGATTGACTTGTCAGATATTGCTGGCTTCCAGTTGGTGTCAGTGCCTCATCTAAGTTAATTCTTTTTTTTTTTTTTTTTTTTGAGACGGAGCCTCAAGCTATCCCTGGGTAGAGTGCCATGGCATCACAGCTCATAGCAACCTCCAACTCCTGGGCTCAAGCGAGTCTCCTGCCTCCGCCTCCCAAGTAGCTGGGACCAAGGCGCCTGCCACAATGCCCGG
>CAUYQV010013240.1:0-16924 GCA_963574575.1 Galagoides demidoff | reverse complement strand
CAGTTTCCGTCTTCTACAGGTTGCCAGCCAGTTTGCGCAGCACCACTTGTTAAATTGGGAATCGTTTCCCCACTCAATGTTTTTAATCGGCTTGTCAAAGATCAGGTACCGGTAAGTAGTTGGATTCATCTGTTGGCTCTCAATTCTGTTCCACACATCTACCTCTCTATTTTTGTGCCAGTACCATGCTGTTTTGATCACTATGGCTTTGTAGTATAGTCTGAGGTCTGGTAGCATGATTCCTCCTGCTTTGTTTTTGTTCCTGAGTAATGTCCTGGCTATTCGAGGTTCCAAACACATCTTTTGGCGAAAATAAGCCATAATTTCTGGTGAATATCAAAAGTAGATTTGGAGGGGCACATTTTTTTAATCACATGTTTTAGCTTTTTTTTTTTTTTTTGATTAGGTAAAATATGTAGGCATGAAATATAACAACTAGTCGATCTTTCCCACAGGGGGAACTTTCCAGAATTGCTGCCCATGAAGTCTTCCAAAGTGGGTTTCAAGGATAATAGCTTATCCAGAAAGTGACTTCGTCGAATGGTGCATGATGAGTTAAAATATAGTTCATAGCAGGCCTTCTTTCCCTCTGGCTTCCTGTCTCACATTCTCTACCCAAACATCCAAACAAATGCTTCAGTAATTTAACTTCATATCAATAGCAGAATGTTCTTTTTTCTAAGGAAGTCAGCTGTCTTTTTCTTAGCATTTCTCAGACCAGTCATACTAGCAGATTCATTTATCCCACCCAAGGTAGGTGGCCAAGGCCATTAATTCACTCAATCCATTAATTGGTTTAGGTTTTACATTGAGGAATTAAGTTTCCATCATGACCAGACCTTTTTCCTTTCTGTGAATGTCTGAGCTTTTCTTTCTCTGCTTGAGTCCAAGGGGATCCTGGATGCAAGGGTTACTCATGAACAAAACAATGTAAGGATTTCTTTCTTTCATTTCAATGTTCTAAAACTACTCTATGAATACAGTTCTCAAAGGAAAAATGCTCAGCATATTCGAAGTTTTGTCCATCGAGTAATTTGAAACCACAGGATCTTGGCCCTTTACAGAAGTTTTGATACAACATGTCTTTCAACCCAGACGTAAGTGCCGGAATGCCTCAAAGATATTGCAGGTTTGGTTCCAGACCGCTGCAGTAAAGGGAGTCACATGCATTTTTTGGTTTCCCAGTTCATGTAAAAGTTATGTTTATACTCTGCTATAAAGGTGTAATAGAATTATGACTAAAAAATAATGCACATACTTTAATTAAAAAGTACGTTGTCTGATGGGTTCAATGCCTCATGCCTTTAATCTCAGCACTTTGGGATAATGCTGAGGTGGAAGGACCACTTAAGCCTACGAATTCCATACCAGCCTGGGCAACACAGTGAGACTTCATGTCTATAATAATGAAAAATATTAGCCAGGGGTGAGTGGTACACACCTAGATCCCCAGCTACTTGGGAGGCAGGAGGATCACTTAGTTCAGGAGTTTAGGGTTGTGATAAACTATGATTGGGACCCTGTATTCCAGCATGGGTAACAAAGCGAGACTCTATCTCAAAAATAAACAAAAATACATTATTCTTAAAAATGCCAGTGGTCACTTGAACCTTCAGCAAGTCATAATCTTTTTGCTGGGGGAAGGTCTTACCTCAATACAAATTTATCAGGGTGATGATTGCTTAAGGTGGGTGGCTGCGAGAATTTATTTATTTTTAAGAGATGGAGTCTTGCATGTTGCTCAGGCTGTCCCCTAATTCTGGGCACAAGGGCTCCTACCACCCTAGTCTCCCAAGTCACTGGGACTACAGGCACTTGCAACTGCCCTGGCTCATGGCAATTTCGTAGAGGAAGACAACAATGAAGTTTGCTGCAGTGATGGGATTTTTCACAAAGAGTTTCTCTGTGGCATGTGATACTGTTTGATAGCATTTTATCCACAGTGGAACTTCCTTTAAAACTGGAGTCAATCCTCTCAAACCCTGCTGCTGTTATTCTAAATTCTTTATGTCACTGCAATGGTGTTAACAGCATCTTCACCAGGAGTGGAGTTCATTTTGAGAAACCATTTTCTCTGGTCACTCATAAGCAACTCCTCTTCTGTTACCATTTTATCATGAGAGGGCAGCAATTCAGTCACATCTTTGGGTTTCACTTCTAATTCTAATTTTCTTGCTATTTCCACCCCATCTTCAGTTACTTCCTCCACTGAAGTCTTGAATATCCCCAAGTCATCAATGGGTGTTGGAAATGACTTTTTTCAGAATCCTGGTAATATTAATATTTTGACCTCTTCCTATGAATCACAAAGGTTCTTAATAACATCTATAAGGGCGAGTCCTTTCCAGGTTTTCAATTTACTTTGCCCAGACCCATCATAGGAATCATTCTATAGAAGCTGGAGTCTTATAAAATGTCCTTGATACATGGGCTGCAAAATAGAGGATGTATTAGCAGACATGAAAACAACATTAATCTCCTTGTATGTCTCCACCAGAATTCTTGGGTAACCAGGTAGGTACATTGTCAATGAGCAGAAACATTTTGAAAGAAATCATTTTTTTCTGAGCAGTAGGTCTCAACAGTGAGCTTAAAAAATTTAGTAAATTGTGCTGTAAACAGATGTGCTGTCATCCAGGCTTTGCTTTTCCATTATAGAGCCAAAGCAGGGAAACTTATCATAATTCTTAGGGACTAGAGAACTTTTAGAAATGGTAAATGAGCATTGGCTCCATCCCAATTAGTTCCTAACAAGAGTCAGCTTGTCCTTTGCAGTTTTAAAGCCAATCATTGACTGCTTCTCTCTAGTTATGAAAGTCCTGTATGGGCTCTTCTTCCAGGGTAAGGCTGTTCCATTGACATTGAAAACCTGTTGTTTATTGCAGCCCCTTCATGGGTGATCTTAGTTAGATCTCCTGGATAATCTGCTGCAGCTTCCACGTGACCACTGGCTGCTCCCCCCTTGTGCTTTCATGTCGGGGAGACAGCTTCTGTCCTTAAACTTCACGAAACAACCTCTCCTAGTTTCAGACTTCTCTTATGCAACTTCTTTACCTGCCTTTGCCTTCATAGAACTGAAGAAAGCTAGGACCTTGCTCTGGATTAGGCTATGGTTTAAGGAATGTGGTATCTGGTTTTATATATCCATACCACCAACACTTTCTTCATACTGGCAATAGGCTCTTACACTTGCTTATTGTTCCTGTATTTGCTGGCATAACAGTTTAAATTTGTTTCAATAACTTTTCTTTGCATTTTACAACTTGGCTAATTGAGACAAGAGGCCTAGCTCTAGTCTATCTTGGCTTTCATCATTTCTAGCTTTTGATTAAAAGTGGGAGACTTTTAATATTAATATTACCAGGATTCTGAAAACAGTCATTTCCACTTATGGGACGCTTCCTTTCACTTGGACACCTAGAAGCCATTGTAGGGTTATTTGCTTTGCCTAATTTCAAGATCATTGTGTCTCAGGGAATAGGGAGGCCTGAGGAGAGGGACAGAGATAGGCGAATAGCTGGTTGGTGGAGCAGTCAGAACATATGTGATATTTATTGATTAAGTTCACCACCACTTATGGGCACAGTTCATGGAATCCCACATCAAAGACCTTTGGTTACAGATTACCATGAAAAGTGTGAAATATAGAGAGAATTACTAAAATGTGATTCAAAGAAATCTGCTATGGGGACATGCTGCTGGCTTGTTTGGATGTAGGGTTGTCACAAATACTCAATTTGTAAAAAATGCAGTATCTGTGAGTGAAGTGATGTGCAAATTAAGGGGCTATGCCTGTATCTGCACTTATCTGTCATTGTACACAACAGCAACATCCACCACCTTGTTGGGTCTATTTAAAATATGAAAAATAACTGAAATAATTCTATTATTAAAATTGCATCAACATAAAATTTGCCATCTTAACCTTTTTTAAGTTTGTAGTTGAGTGGCATTAAGTACATTCACATCACATACAACTACCACCACCATCCATCTCTAGAACTCTTTTCTTTCTTTCTTTTTTTTTTGAGACAGAGCCTCAAGCTGTTGTCCTGGGTAGAGTGCTGTGGCATCACAGCTCACAGCAACCTTCAACTCCTGGGCTCAAGCAGTTCTCCTGCCTCTGCCTCCCAAGTAGCTGGGACTACAAGCACCTGCCACGATGCCTGGCTATATCTTGGTTGCAGCCATCATCCTGGTTGGTAGGCCCAGGCTGGATTCGAACCCGCTAGCTCAGGTGTATGTGGCTGGCGCCTTAGCCGCTTGAGCCACAGGCACCGAGCCATTAGAACTCTTTTCATCCCACAAAGCTGAAACTCTGTTCCCATTAAATGGTTAACTCCTCATTTTCACCTCTGCATCCCCTGAGGAATCCCCATTCTACTTTCTGTCTCTATAGTTCATTCATGTAGCATGTGTCAGAATTTTCTCCCTCTTTTAAGGATGAATATTATTCCACTGTCAACATACCTCCATTTGGTTTATCTGCTCATCTATTGGTGGACATTTGGATTATTCCCACTGTTGGGCTCTTGTGAGTAATGCTGCTATGAACATGGGTGTACAGATATCTAGTTGAGTCTCTGCTTTCACCTCTTTTGGGTATATACCCAGAAGTGGAATTTCTGGATCATGTCAGCCTATCAAACAATTTAATTTTTTAAAACTTAAAAACATCTGTCATGACAGGGTATGACTTCTATCACAGGGAAGTCAAGAACAAAAAAAACTGTATGATGATGATGAAGTCAGAGAAGTGCTTGCCTCTGGATGGGGACATGGGGGTGGGGGTGGATCTCTAGAGTGATAGAAACCTTGACATCTTCACTATAGATAAAAATGAAACATTCATATTTACATTTATGTTTTGCATAGATTGCTATCTATAAATGATACCTAAAGAGTCCTCAAAGATATTTAACAGTGATCTTTTTAAGTGGATATGACTCAAAGGTTTAGCGCCATGACAATGCAGACAGCCCTTTATATATGTCAGTTCTCCACCCACAGATTCAACCAACTCCAGACTGAAAATATTTGAGAAAAAACACAATAAAAATAACACAAAAATACAGAACAACAATTATTAGCACAAACTTGACATTGATTTAGGTATTATAAGTAACCTGGAGATTATTTTAAATACGCAGAAGGACGTGCACAGGCTAATGCAAATAGTACACCATTTTGTATCAGGGACTTGAGCATATGAGGATTTTTGTATCCTGGGGTGAGGCCCTAGAACCAACCTCCACATGAACACCAAGGGATAACAACTGTAATTAAATTTAATTTAAATGTAGATAGATAGGTATGAAATAAATTTTATATGTTCAGAAAGGATTTGTAATATCTAATTAAATAGGGAATCTTTTTTTTTTGAGACAGAGTCTCATTATGTCACTCTCGATAGAGTGCCATGGTGTCACAGCTCACAGCAACCTCAAACTCTTGGGCTTAAGTGATTCTCTTGCCTCAACCTCCCAAGTAGCTGGGACTACAGGTACTCACCACAATGCCCAGCTATTTTTGTTTTTTTTATTGCAGTTGTCATTGTTGTTTAGCAGGCCCAGGCCAGGCTTGAACCCACCAGCCTTGGTGAATGTGGCTGGTGCCCTACTCACTGAGGTATGGGTGCCGAGCCAGGGAACATTTTTCAATGCACCGGGTAGCTTTAGGAGATTTCACATACCATGCCAGGGTGTAAAACGCCTATTTCTAGGTAAATGTTTACTTTTGCCTATAGTTCCATAGGAAAGGAATAAAAAAGAGAGAAGATTCTGAGGATATGTTTCCAATTAATCACTGAAATGCTTATATGCTGATAACAACTAAGGGAAAACTATAGAACACCCATACATTTAATCTTAAAACTGGACAATCAATACTTAAATGAGTCACTTTTTCAGAGTGGTTCTTTTTTATTCCACAATTCTGGGTATGTGCATGCTTGCAGTTGAAAGGACTTTGTTACTACAGAGCCTATTGGGGATCCTGGCAAATAATTACTAGAAATTACCTGCCTACAGAGCTTTCCCACGAACAGCATGCCTAACCCACAGAAAAGGTAGCAACAGAAAATTAATGATGATTTTCTGCATTAATGTAGAAGAAAAAGTGAGCTAAGATGGTGGCTTTGATGAAAAGCTTGAGGGACGACTCAGTTACAGGCCACCTCATGAAATGATGAGGAACAGAGAAGCTAAGATTCAACTTAGAAAATTTTATCGAGGAAAAAGTAAAGAGTCAGAAAAGATCTCCTAGAGAAGAGAACTGAAGATCGTAGGAACAGGGTCTGTCCTGTGTGTGAGCTTGTAAGCTCTGTGAGGCCAGGAGCCAGGCCCAGTGCTACAGTATGGAGAAAAAAGTCAGTGCCATTGAGGCTTGCTGTGTGTCCCTAAAAGAGATACGCAGTGCTCCAATCAGATGGTAAGTGCAAAAAAAGAAAAAAAAAAAGACGAATAAGAGGGCAGAGAGCTTTGTGCATGACTGACCAAGAGGTTTCTGAGTGATGTGCTTGTAATAACACAATATGGAGGAAAGAACTAATTCTGATAAAAAATCACATTAGTTAGTATTTTGTCCAGTGGACCTCGTCAAATCTGCTGCCTGTAAATCTTACACTGGGATTTTTAACAAGCTCTCATTTTCTCAAAACTGGGTTAAAACATCAGAGAATAGAAACTTCTAAGAACCAGAGTCCTAATTCTTCAAGGTAATTGGTCATGTAAATGTCAAGTTAACCCTTCAGTCACAGCCAGAGACTAAGTCTACACAATAGGTCCTGGCTGCTGTTTGAGAAACACAACATTGAATCCCTACTGACCACAGCCTTTGCTATTTATAGTCATGATCAAGTTTATTTACTAACTGAAACATTGCAATTGTAAGTTTATCTACTTCCTATTCTATAAATCCCTGGGAATAACATGGGGAGTGGTCTTGGGAGAGAAACTCACTTTAACTTCTAAAGAGCTTTTTGACAAGTTAATGTTGAATTGGCAGAAAAGAACATTGTCTTAGTCCATTAGGGTTGCTGAACAAACATATGATAAATTGGGTGGCTTATAAACAATAGAAACTGGTTCCTTGTAGTTCTGGAGACCGAGAAGTTCAAGATCAAGTTGCCAACAGATTCTACACCAGGTGAGAGCCTGGTTTCTGGTTATAGATGGTGCCATCTCTCATGTGGCAGAAAGAGTGAGGGGTCTGTCCTGGGATTCTTTCATGAGAGCGTTATTCCCATTCAAGAGGGCTCCATCTCCCTGACCCAATGGCCTCCCAAAGATTCCTTTTCCTAAGACCACCACGTTGGATGTTAGAATTTCAATATATGAATTTTACCTGGACACAAACATTCAGACCATAGCAAATGCTTACAAAAATGCTTATGAAACACACTGTTCCTTAAGCAGAGTCGACTGCCCTGTGCCGGGCCTTTGCCCTGGTCCTCCCTCTGCCTGGAGCTCTCTTCTCTACGCAGCCCCAGGGTTGGGCCTCACTTCCTTCAGGGTTTCACCCCAAATGCCACCTCCACCGTGAGCCCCTCCCTGGTCACCCTATTCTAAAATTTCACTACCCATCCCAGCCTCCTTCCATGCTTCAGTTATAAAATTCTTAGCATTTATCACTGTAGAACATATATTATCCTTTAATCATGCTTGTTGACTACCTCTCAGCATCAGAAGTCTGCTCCAATGGGCAGGATGTCTGCTACCTCTCCTGATAAGGAGGAGTCTCTGAGTAAATACTTACTAAATACATGTCTGAACTCACACCCACAACTCCACCACTGCTGGTGGATCAGGACAGATCCCCCGTGTGACTGTCCTCTATTTCACCTGTGTTCCTTCCCCATCAGAGGTGACCAGGGATTCAAACATGGTTATCTCTCCCCTGCTTTCTTCATACTTTATGTTTGATATACAATATGTGTTTGTATCTCTAAAAACATGCTGTTTACGTTTGCACATTTTTTACTTCATCTCTAGGAGTGGACTTGATAGGTTATAGGGTATTGATAGGTTGACATAAGTCTAGACTGACAGTGTCAAATTATGTCCAGAAGTTGTTCCAATTTCCAATCCTATGAGGACTTTATAACTGTATCCATTGTCCTATTTACTCACAATAACTTGATATTGTTATCAGATTTAAAAAATTTTGCCAACTTGTTGACAGTAAAACTGCCAGGTTGTTTCATTCAGGGTGTCCCTGATTGCCAATGACATTGAGCTTTTTTTTTTTATTATTATTACTTAGATTTTTTTCCTTTGTAAACAACTTATTTATTTATTTATTTATTTTTTATTAATTGATAGCTGTATACATTAATGCAAACATGGGGTACATTGTACTGTTTTCATATACAATTTGAAATACTTTCATCGAGCTGGTTAACATAGATTTCGTGTCATTTGCTTAGTCATTGTATCAAAACATTTATATTCTAGTTCTACTTCTTGACCATTATTACTGTGTTTTTTTAAAAAATTAATTTGTTAGCATCTCTTACATACTCTGGATATAAATAATTTACCAGTTAAATGTGTTGCGATATATTCTCCTACTTAGAGAATTGGATTTTCACTTTTGTTATGTTTTCCTTTTATGAACAGTTCTTAATTCTAGGATAATTGAATATATTACTTTTTCCCCTTATGATATGTATATATTTTTATATCTTTAAAAAGAAATACTTCTCAAATCAGAAATTATAAAGATATTCAATACCATCTTCCAATTATTTTATAGTTCTGCCTTTTATACTTCAGTCTCATATTCACCTAGAATTGATTTCTTTAGGTATGGACAGATGGAAGGGGTCTAGTTTCATATGTATACCAATTGTCTATACACCAATTTTTACAAAGTTCAATCTGTCCCTATTGATCTGTATTTACTAATTCCATGTGTCATTTAAA
The DNA here is from genome assembly GCA_963574575.1 of Galagoides demidoff. Taxonomy (NCBI): domain Eukaryota; kingdom Metazoa; phylum Chordata; class Mammalia; order Primates; family Galagidae; genus Galagoides; species Galagoides demidoff. The sequence goes on along the minus strand of CAUYQV010013240.1, from coordinate 8,000 downwards.
TATTTGTATGGGTCTGTGTCTTACCTTCTTACCTTTATTTTATTTCATTGGTCTCTTTTTATATTATTTTACTCACTTTTTAAAATAAATTTATTTTATTGTGGAAAGAATGCTTGACATGAGATCTGCTTTTTTTTTTTGAGACGGAGCCTCAAGCTGTCCTCCTGGGTAGCGTGCCATGGCATCACAGCTCATAGCAACCTCCAACTCCTGGGCTCAAGCGAGTCTCCTGCCTCTGCCTCCCAAGTAGCTGGAACCACAGGCACCCACCACAACGCCTGGCCATTTTTTGGTTGCAGCCATCATTGTTGTTTGGCGGGCCCGGGCTGGGGATTCAAACCCGCCACCTTAGGTGTACGTAGCTAGCACCTTAGCCGATTGAGTCACAGGTGCCGAGCCGAGATCTGCTTTTTTTAAGTACAGATTTTTAAGTGTACAATACAGTACCGTTGTCTATAGGCACGATGCCATACAGCAGATTTCTAGAATTTATCTTGCATAACTGACACTTAATGCCCAGTGATTGGTAACTCCCATTCTACTCTCTGTCAATACTGATCTTTGATTAAAAACCAAAAAAACCTTAGAAAGTAAGAAGGAAAAGCTACTTCTTCAACAAAACAATAATACTTCTCAGAAACCAATGTTCAATGGTGAAAGGCTAGAAACATTTCCATTCACACCAGATGAAACCAGGATGCTCATTATTTACTATAATATAAATTGTTCCGAAAGTGTTACATAATGCAACAATTCAATAACAAGCAGTGCACCAGCTGGAAAGGAGGAGGCAATATTCCCTATTTCCAGATGCTGTCCCTAGACTTATGAAAAGCCATTGAAAGCAACAGTAGAATTCTATGTGGTGATTATTTGTGAAATTTATAAGCAAAAATCAACAGAGTTCATTGTCTGGAAATAATCATCATCCTGAAAAAGAAGTTCTCACAAAAACAAGAAGACACAAAATAACTAGAAATTCCAATAGTAGTGACTAACAAGCATTTTTTACATTATCATTTAATCCTCAAAGCAAACTGTTGGCATTATTATAATTTTTTTAATTTCAGACTAAGGGTATATATGATTAGGTTACATTGTTGGCATTTGTCATGTAAAAGTCCAAGTTGCGTTGAGCCCTTGACCCACAAGGTGTGCCATGTACCCCTACACTGTGCCTGAGAGGTGAGAGCTTGCCATACCCCCACCCCCTCCCCACTTCTTGAGTTTAAATGTGTTTTCTCTCGTGTAATATACTCTACATTGATATGAAACTAGTAGATGAACAACTACACACACCCACAAGAGAGAAAATCATGTTCTGATGATTTTGTAATTGAGGAAACTGAACCACAGAAGGTCCAATAGCCTTTCCAAGTCATTTACTGAACACAACAGTCAGGGTTTGAGCCAAAGTTTGTGGTCTAGAGACTGACACTCCTTCCAAAGAATGCTATAGAACTTCACTAAGGGATCCTAAAAACACCGGACTCAATGGAGACAACATTTTGAAGAGGATGGCTGCTGTTATGAAGGATATCAATTCTTATCAAATTATATTTAAATTAAATGCAAGCCCAATAAAATCCTGACAGAATTTTTAATTATATCTTTATTGGGATATAATTCACATCATGATTTTTTTTCCTTAATTCATCAAATGATTCTGAGTTCTGAATTTTACTTATAGAAATTCCAAAAAAAAAAAATGTACTAGAAAGCCATAGTCATTAAAATCATGAGATACTGGGATAGAGATAGGCCAGGGTTCTTAACTGGAGACAGTTTTTCCTCTTAAAGATTCTTGGCAATGGCTGGGGATTTTTTTTTCTCTTTTTTTGATGGCAACTGAGGGATAGGGTCCTATGTGCACCTCATGGGTAGAGGCCAGAGATACTTTTGAATGTGCTACTATAGAACACAGGACAGCTCTCCACTACCACCCCAATGGGAAAAAGTATCAATCCAAAAAAGTTAATAGCGCCAATGTTTAGGAACTAAAATAGACAAATGAAGAGAACAACATACAGTATTGAACATTAGACCTAATATATAGAAATGCAATCTAATATAAAGGTGTCATTAAATCAGTGGAAAGTAGTAGATTTTAGATAATTAGTGAATTATTTTTTTAAAAAGTAAAGATAATCCTAACCTCACTCCTTATACCAATGAATGCATAAAAATTAAAAACATCCCCACAGCATAAAAACAAGTAAAGACAAAATGCAAAGAGCAACCTGGAAAAAATATTTGCAGTATGTCAGACCAAAAAAAAAAAAAAACCTTATATATAAAGAGTTTTCACAAATCAATAAGGAAAAAACAAACCATTCAGATATAATAGACAAAGAAAACAAACAGGAAATTAAGAAAATTAAAAAGAAATACATAATAATGAAAAATAGAAATATATAAAATATAATTAAATATAGCCATAAAAATGCAAATTAAAGTGAAATACCATTTTGGCAAGAAATAAAACAAAGGCCTGCAATGATTGAACACATAGACTTTGCCTGAGAACAGACTGTGCAATTACCTCTCTCATCAGGGCTTATAAATAGTAGTAACAATGTATTTTTTCCAATCTCACAGGAAAGCTACAAAGAGCATTCACTGCAGGTGTGGTTACAGAAGGTCTAAATTTATGTTGCCCAAATGCTGGAGAAACAGCTTTCCTTTTCATAGACTGACCTTGTTTGATTGTATAAATCTGTACAAATTCAATCTTCCTAGTACAAATTCACTGGAGGCAATATCAGGAAATTTTATTAGCTGCAATGATTTATTTAGGCCTCTAGGGTGCTGTTTATTTCCCAGTAGAAAAATAGTTTCAAGTATTTCATCATTCTCTGATTTCCCTCTAAAGTCCATTAAAAGTTCAAGCCACAACCAAAAAATCACTTATCAGTCAGCAAACATCCTTAATGGCTTGGGCAGTATTTATGAATATTTCTGAAGAAATAGTATTTTTGCATAACCCTGACATCCTGAAAGAGCCTTTGTATATTATTTTAAAAATTCCTTTTACATTTGCTATCCCTAAATTATCTAAAATTCATGCTTTGGTAAGGTGTTGGGATATAACCATTGTTATTTATCATATGCATGGGAATTGTGATTTTCAGGCAGCCCGGGGTGAAGTAAAACCCAAAATCCCAGCATAGATTTACCCAGGGTTGCCTGGGTGAATTGTTATTTATCTTAACCTCTGGGAATTGTAAGTCCTAGCCAGTCTGAGGTCAAGTGAACCCCAAAATCTCAGTATAGATTTCCCCAGACACCACATGTGAGGTTAATGTTGCCCAATACACCAGTACACAGAAGCACTCACATCCTGTGGGTGGGCTGCTCAGATGGGACACCAACACTGATTCTCTTCCTGTTCCCACTACACACTACACTGGAGCAGTGCCCCATTGCCTGCTCTAGTGCCCAGAAGCCCAGTCTTCCCTTTTGGAGGGAAGACAGCCCTCACGGAGTCTATTCTCTCTGAGCTCAGAGATCCTGTCAAAGCCTGCAGGTTGTGTGAAAGCGGCAGTCAAAAACAAAAGCATGTAGGAAGGAAAAGAAGACATCTCCTTGGAACGAAATAGTCGCAAAATAACTCGTTAGAATAACTCGTCCATTAAATGAATCATCTAACAGGCATTTCAAGGAAATAACACTTAAGATCACCACCAGGCTTCATTAGTCTTGCAATGGTAATCATATACATAAAAATGCAGACACATATTTGGGGCACACCAAGGTTCAGTATACAATTTTTCCTCTTAGGGAGTTAACTTACTCAGAATCTTCCACTGGCTTCCCCCCTTCTCTGGAAAATGTTCCAAGCTCCTCATCACCCTGACACGGCTGTCATTTTGTGACCTGACATCATTTCCTCTCACTTTCTGCCTTATACTCTGGCTTCAGCCACACTGGATGTTTATCAAAGCCTAGGAGGCTCCTGTCCCAGGTTAATGTTTGCTGAACAAATAGATGAGCCTGAGTTTGAAGGTCTGAGGAATAAGAACCTGCAGAGAAACAGTTGTTCCTCTGTCTCTCCTTCTGGCCCCAGGAAGGTAGCAGTGAGGACATGGCAGGAAACATGCTCAGCAGAGCCCTGGAATTCCCCAAGGGCCCAGGACGCTCCGGGCACAGTCTCTCAGCTCTCGTCTCGCCTCCCTCTTGCTCAAATAGGAACATTATCTCTTGGGCTACTCCACCCCTGCATCCCCTCATCTTCTACTCACCTGGCAGCACTGGGGAGGCTCCCTCACCAAGGGCCCACACGGCCACCTGGGCATTAAGTGGGTGTCTATCAGTATCATCCTTCCCTCTGGGCACAAAGTCTTCCCCTTTGTTGCTTCCCTTCAGCTCAGCAGCCTCCTGCTATTTTTTCCCCTCAACCTTCTTTTTTTCCTAATTTTATTTTTTGAGGCTGGATCTCCCTATGTTGTCCAGGCTGATTTTGAACTCCTAGGCTCAGGGATCCTACCTCCTCAGCCTCCCAAGTAGCCAGGACCACAGGCACTCACCATGGTGTCTGTTTTCAATCTTCTTTTAGTCTCTGTATAGTGGGCTGGTGAGGTGTCTGGATGTGCCTATGTAGTCAGGACTTTGGGGGGCAGGGAATGGACCTTCTTTGGCAATATCTCAAAAAATCAGACCTTTTAAATGGCACTACTTGGTAAAAGGGATCAAAAGAGAAAGAGGTAAAATTCCCGAGAATCAATGAAGATAGCTTGGTGGTTGTAAACTATGCTAAAAAATAAAGAAGAAATGTCTAAAGTAATAATTTGTGATAAATTGTTTCTTTTGTTCCATATCTAAGGTAGCCTTGTGACCAATCTCTGTTTCTCAACCCTGGCTGCGTGTTGGAATCACTTGGAGACTATTAAAGAAAATTCTGATACCTGGCACCTGTCCTCAGCGATGGTAATGTGATTGGGCTAGAGGGTAGACCGGACATTGGAATTTTTAAAGCTTTCCAAGAGAATGTGTATATCTTCATGGTGTTTGATTAAATTACATACCTGTATTAATGTATAATAGAGTGATTATATATTTATTTCATAATAGTATTGGGTGATAAAACACAATTATAGCCCAGAAAGGAGAGAAGAGGAGGGCGAGGGGAAGGGAGGGAGTTGGATGGGTGGAGGGAGGGTAGTCAGTGGGACCTCACCTACTGAGCATATTGCAAGGGTACATGTCAAATATATTAATAGTAGAGTATAAATGTCTAAACACAACAAGTAAGTGAGGTGAATGATATGTTAACCAGTTTGATGTAAACATTCAAAATTGTAAAAAATCAGCACACTGTACCCCATAAATGCAGTAACGTACACAGTTAAGATCTAATAAAATAAATAAATAAAGTATAACCGGTGAATATGTTTGAGGACAGTCATCTCATCCTAAGTCACACTGGACCCCCATTAGAATGATTTACAAAGACATGTATCTCAGAATCCAGCCATTCTTACCATCCTGAATTGGGGATGCTAAGGAGGTTTCTTTTTTATTCTTAGAAATGTGTCTATTTGGCAGCAGGGTTAGGGGTGGAGGAAATGGAGGGGTGAATTATTGAATGATGGGAAGAATAAAATCTTGGGCATCCAGCAGTCTTAGAAATTCTGATGTTTCTCCTCAGAATTAAAAATTGTGATATTTTATCCAAAAAGTGAGAGGTTCTGTCTATTCAAGAAAATAAATATATAGTTCTGAGGTATTTGAGTTTAATTCACAGAACAGACAGCACTGGGGTATTGAAAATGCCTTTGTCTCCTTCACTGTGAAGACACTCGAAGAAGTGGAGCTCTTTTCTTCATACGGCATTCCATGGCCATGACGCTGTCATATTCAAAATTTCACAACTCCTCTCAACAGCACGTCAGGATCAGAGGTGTTTTGTGGACCAACTGTTCTCTGTGCATTCAGCCGTGCAGTAATTGGCACTTTGATGTCACATTCTTCAGTCGTGTCCTCAGAGCTGCTTTGCTGCAGACACAGCTGGTGTCTGCACGGATCCTAGTACACCTTTCCCAGTTTCTCTACAGCTCACAAACCAACCATTCTGCTGGATGGAAATCTTTGCTCCTCTATGCATGGGTTTTCAGTGATCAGAAGACAAAAGATCACTAAATCCTTCTCCTACACACCGTGTTATGTATCCAGGGTTTACACAACCGTGTAAGCTTCTTGCCAGACACATGGTATGATACTGACACCATACAACACCCAACAATTTCATCTGATAAAGGAACTTCACCGATAGTTCATTCTGTGTTATCTCAAGAATATTTGTTACTGACTTTGGTCTTACAAGCTCCTCTGTGTTTGCTACAAGGAACACAACCCTCAATGATGCCTTTTTGCTCTTGAGTTCATCTCCTATTAACAACCTCCATACTGGAAGGTATTATTTTCTGCTTGTACGTCAACAGACGTACAGAACTCACCACATTTTGCTTAAAAATGTCACAAACATGTCAAAAACTTTGTCACTTGTGGAGAAATGTTTGTACACTAGGGGCCTGAAGGAAGATGGAAAAAGTTTTGCTGTTCAATTTGTTTGTCTCATACTTTCTGATTCATTTGACTCAGGCTGGTTTTAGGTTCAGCACTTTATTCTGTGCTAAGGGATTTGTGCTCCTATTGCCATCAATGATTTCCCATCCCACTGACAACTTTGGACCCACTGATCCTGTTTAGTGAAGTCAGGGATGTAACAAACACAGAAGTCATAACAAATTGTGCAAAACTGTGAAGAATAAACCCACAAGTGGTGTGAGGATCTATCAGCTGAGAAGAATTGCTCCTAATTAAGATGCTTACTGAGGCCAAAAGATGGGTTCCATCCTCACAGCATATGCTGTACTTCATTTTATTTTACTTTATTTTTTAATTTTAAGAGAGATTCTCACTTTGTCACCCTGGTAGAGCGCTGTGGCATTACAGCTCACAGCAACTTCAAACTCCTGGGCTCAACTGATTCTCCTGACTTGGCCTCCTGAGTAGCTGGGACTATAGGCACCTGCTACAATGCCTGGCTAGTTTTTCTATTTTTAGTAGATATGGGGTCTCACTCTTGCTCAGGCTGGTCTTTTTTTTTTTTTTATTAAATGATAGCTGTATACATTAATGCAAACATGGGGTACAGTGTAGTGTTTTCACATATAATTTGAAATACCTTCATCAAACTGGTTAACATAGACTTTGTGTCATTTACCTAGTTATTGTGTTAAAACATTCATACTCTAGTTCTAGAAAAGTTCACTTGTACCCTTGTTAGACTCAAGTGCTTCACCGCCTTGGCCTCCCACAATGCTAGAATTATAGGCATGAGCCCCTGCGCCTGGTACGCTGTCTGTTAAGAAGAAAACGAGAGTTCCAAGGAAATCATACTAAATGCTTCATTTTATATTTGTCAAATACATATGAACAACATTGCTTTATCCCTTTATTCCTCTGAAACTGCCAAAGTACATGTTGACTTCTTAACAGATTCCTATTGAGAAGTGTACAACAAGAGACCCCATGGGGCAAGGACCCATGCCTGTGTTCTCCTTTGAACCTGCTGCCCAGCAGGGGACCTGAGTATAAGCACCTCTCTAGATATGTGTTGAAGATACTCCCCTGCAATGAGCCTCAGATTCAGGATTTCTCTCTATCATCATCCTCCACACTCAAGTCCCTACTGCTCATTAAAAGTAAACGCAAACACATCATATTTTTCTGCCTACTCAGAATGCACAAGGGATAACAATAATGCCCAGGGCAAGGATGAGAAATCTATTTTTATTTGTGTGTCAACAACAATAATTAACTTGTAGTGACTGCTTGGAGCACTGGAGTGAGAAGGATTCTGAGGTCACGTTTGATTTCAGGGAATGAGGTTGTTGATTGATTAGCACTGGGGCTATGGGTTGGAGTGAAACATGGTATTGCAATGGCTATGCACTTTCTATTCTCATCTTCGGTAAGTTATTTTGACAGTAAAACCT
>CAUYQV010013236.1:0-22691 GCA_963574575.1 Galagoides demidoff | reverse complement strand
ATGAAGTATTTCCATTTTATACTCAAGAGAGCTGTATCACTTCCGCGACTTTCTCCAGGGAGCCACACTTCATCTCTTCTTAATTTTTTTTTCCATTATAAGTAATCCTTTAAATATGGGGAAAGGGGAGAGGGAGAGGAGAAGCGGGGGGAGGATGGGTGGAGGGAGGGTGATTGGTGGGATCACGCCTATGGTGCATCCTATAAGGGTACATCTGAATCTCTCTAAATGTAGAATATGAATGTCTTAACACAATAACTAAGAAAATGACATGAAGGCTATGTTGGCCAGTTGGATGAAAGTATTTCAAATTGTATATAGACATAGAACACTGCACCCCATGATAGTATTAATGTACACAGCTATGATTTAATTTTAAAAAATGAAACTGAGGCTTTAATTTCATCAACTCTGCCTGCCCTGCTTGCTCTAAAATCTCCTGCTTTTCATTATTTTTCTTTTTCCATGAAACTGAAGGCCACAACCCTAAGTGCAGACCCTTAACCTTCACTAGCTCCTTTGCAGATAAAAACCCCAATTCATCATTGTAATGATTGCTCCAGTTGTTTTTTTAGGAACTTGGGCAAGCTACTGTCCACTTCAAACCAGTTAAGACCACTCATCCTTCAACTGGGCCTGCACGAGTGCCCAGGAGATGCCCTTCTGAACTTAGAAGACAAAAACTCCACTCTCAGATCACACTAACATCATCATTTTCTGTACATATGTCCTATAAAATGCTTGTGCAGAACACCTGTTACTTTATTTCTCCCCACTGCCAATCACTTTTTCCCATGCCTTAGACTCCCCTCCTTGCTATAAATACGCCTAACCCTTATCTTCAGGGAGGCAGATTTGAGCACTGTTCTGCCTCCTTGCTCAGCACCCTTGCGATTAAATCTTTTAACTTTTACAAAACCTGTGTCACAGTGATTACCTTACTGCACAGGCAGAATGGACCTGGCAGTCACAAAAACTATTTTTCTGAAGACTTCACTGTCCCAACCCCCCCCTAAAAAAATCCTCCAAAAGTATCCTGAAACTGCTTTTCATTTCTATTAGGAGTTTCAATGCAAAAGCATGAAACCTGCTTTTCAAAGTTCAAGGCAGGTTAACAAATAATTACCAAACCTTTCAACCCTCTGCATCTGCAGTTTTCATTTGAAGGCTAACAGGGGAATTCAGTTTGAACTTAGTCTCCTTTCTCAGCTATACAAAAGCAACTCAGAAATTTGTGCTTCTATCAGTGATTCATGTAAACATTTTTACATGCCCGCTATTTTTCACAAACACGAATCTTATTGACAAAAAAATCTGCTTATCAAATTTTTTAAAGCTTTCTTTCCGAAGAATGTTGGAGCACTCTGAAGAGCTCCTTAATCTGTAAATATATGTGGAAGAAACCATTATTTTTTCACCATATTTAATCTGCTTAGTCAAAAATCATGAAAACCATTTTAATTTGCATTTTACCAAGCCACTTTTAAAATATTTCTACAGCATAGAAGAATTCTGAAAAGCTTATTATTTGCACTCAACACGCCAGAAATGCCACTGCATAGATTTCCAGGGATTTTCCTTTGGTAAAACTGCAAAGTTAATAAAGTCTAGAGTCCTCAGTTGTCAGCAGTATCTTTATCACCCACTCATACTTACCAAGCAAAGTCAAAATAGATTCCATAGATTAAGGAATGTTAATTTAACAATTTTGTATTAAGCATTTATATGTTCACAACTATACACAGCTACTATGGCAGATTTAGAGAAGCATTTGATTGCACCTTTGCCTACAGGGACCTTTCAATTCAAAAAGCTAATGATATCTCTCAGTAGAAATGCCAACAACAGCCAGTGAGAAGGCACTCACAAGTTTAAGGGATACTCTCCGTCTACCATGGCAACCCTGCCCAGGCTATGGCCGTTAGTGAGGTCTCCCCTGGCCACCCAAATGCTCTCACTAGGACCAGTTAACTGGTGTTTCTCAACTCATGGTGTCAGTTTTATTTATTGTTGTAAACAACTATAATTATTTCATGCACATCAGTTTGGGTTACCAAAAAGTAAAAGTCAAGACAAGAATAGACATGCAGAAGGCATGTTGGTGTGGAGATCAGAAAAAGAGAGGGACATGACTAGCACATTCCATGAACAAGGTCCAGGTCAAATGCCTGAGGAAGGCAAACGGGAAGGCCAGAGGGAAGGCCAGAGAGAAGGTGAGAGGGAAGGTGAGAGGGAAGGCGAGAGGGAAGGCGAGAGGGAAGGAAAAAGGGAAGGAAAAGGGAAGGCCAGAGAGAAGCCAAGAGGGAAGGTGAGAGGGAAGCCAAGAGGGAAGCCAAGAGGGAAGGCCAGAGGGAAGGAAAAGGGAAAGGCAAGAGGGAAGCCCAGAAGGAAGCCAAGAGGGAAGGAAAAGGGAAGGCCAGAGGGAAGCCAAGAGGGAAGGCCAGAGGGAAGGCAGGGGACTATACCAGGGGTCCTCAAAATTTTTAAACAGGGAGCCAGTTCACTGTCCCTCAAACCACTGGAGCACTGGACTGAGGACCCTGGAACAAGTCAGCTGCTAAGCAGGACAGGCAGCAGCAAAAACACTCTGTGGGCTGGATAAATGTCCTCAGCGGGCCATATGTGGCCCGTGGGCTGTAGTTTGAGGACTCCTGGACTACAGAATATAAGGCATGGCTACAGTCATTGGAACCACAGTTAAGAAAAAGACTTTAGCCGTCATGCCAGTCCTTGGCCTTTTTGGTCTCCCACACCTTGCCCTGCCTTCCATGTCACATGACTGAGTCCTGCCTGCAAACTACTGTCCTTGACAGCTGGCTTCCAAATCCAGCAGACTAGTGAGAGACCAGGAGGAGAAGGACAGTATTTCTCTCCCTCCCTCCCATTCATGCCTCATCTCCAAAAGCAGCCACACTTCTCCCTATGGACAGCCCCCTCCCTGGTTCCAGCCACCAGCAGGTGGCTCTGTGTCTGGATTCTGCTCTCACCAGGCAGCACCTCAGCTGCAGTTGAGTTCCCACCAGGCAGCACCTCCCCCCCTCACCCGTCATGTAAACTGATCACATCAATTCCTTCCTTTGTGCCTTTGGCCCAATGGCTTGCTGTAGTCGGTAACCTCTGCAATTACAGCACGATCCCTATTTGAAATTTTGGCTTTTCTAGTAATTTCATAATTAGTTCCCTAGATTCAATTCTCTCTATTGGCTATTTTCCCTATTAGATCCTGATGAACACACCCCTACACAAATGAATGTCCATGTTTAGAACTGTAATTACAATCCTAAATCTCATATTGTTCTGTGTGATCCCCACTACTCATATCAAGTCCTTCTCAGATAAATTAGGATATAGGGCTGGGTGGGGGGAGAGGGTAGAGTAGAGGGGAGGCAGGAGGAAAAAAGGGGATGTGGTAGTAGGGAGGGCAGGTTAGAGTTGGAAAACACATACCAAACTCTGCCAAGGTTTTAGTGTTTGGCAAATATTTTCTTTTTGGAACCCAAGGCAAAGCCCCAGAGGCTTCTTTTACTGTGGGGGGTCACATTGAAAACCCCAGCCCATCCTTTCTTCAGAAAGCCTGGTCCCATCTGTCAATACCAACAGGCTGGAGCTACAGTAACTCCTGGGACAAAGTCCTAGGAGCTGCCAGAAATAAAGGTCTTGTTTCATCTGCCCTCTACTCACAGGATATAATAAGAAAAAGTCAGAGGAGACGAGGCACATGAACATGAAAAGCAACAGAAAGCAACTTTAGCCAGGGAGGTGTCAAGACAAAGATACTACCCATATTTAGTGTAGAACATCATCAAACAGCATACCACGTACCACGGAGGGCAGCTGTGCCAGAACAAGGTGTGCTGCACACAGGCAAGGCCGAGGGGGACTCCAGGAGTAACCCCAGAGCTAACGCTTATTGTGGCCTATGAAGGGTATGCATAAACAATAACACACGGTTTCGTTTTAAGGACCTGCAGACAGCAAAAGCTTCTACAGAAAAGCACTCAAGGTTATTGTGTTTCAGAAGCGTTTGGTATAAAGAGAACACTGACCTGACCCCGGGCCACAGGTCCTCTCACTATCATGAAAACCCTGCTTTAGCACTCGGGCTGTTACACGCCACTCAGTGTAATTCAAGAAGGGAGTGTGTCCTTGAAAATCACAGTATGAATGGCATCACTACATTTGTGTAGGACCTAAAAAAATTAGATAATGTTTACTGACTTGTTCTATATAAAAATATAATCCCTACAAATATAACCTATACCAGGTTTCAAATTGCTTACAAAGCCTTCTTCCCTGGAGAGGAAGTAGTTTGCAGTGGAGTCTGTAAGCTTCTTAAGTGTGACTTTGATCCCCATCTGCTGTTGTCACTGATGGGAGAAAAAGCGAGACCCTAGAGAAAGGGGTTGTCAATTTCCTGGAGGGATCATCTCCTTAGTATCAGTAGTGTTATTCCTGAGCAGTCAGTATTCTGTGTGGAAGCCAGTTCCTCCTGTGTCGGGAGGCAGGAGCCACTGAAAGTGAGAGGTACTATTCACACATTAGCTTGTGTACTCCTATTAGCAATCCATTCCCTTATATACAAAAGGGTATAGAGCAGAGTTGAAAAATCCCATACCGCTAATAAACTAAGTCAATTTCCAAACATGGCTGAAGGGCCCTCCCATTCATACTATAAGCACACATACCCCAAGAAAAGTTTTGAAGGAAGTTAATAACATAATAGTGGCAAATTGGACCAGAACAGTGGCATGTCACAGGGAAGCTGACCTTGTGGCTAAAAGATGCTGGGGTGTGATCCTGAGACAAGAAAATGACCTGAGATGGAATTGATGGAACTTAGGATACAGGGGAAGCTATGGAAACAGGAGGGAAAAAATCCTGACGAGCTTTGAAGTCCTTCAGATATAAGACTGACTATGAACCAAATGCAGACTATATCTACATCTTTCAAGCCTTGACAACTTCCCCTAAAGCCTAGGCACTATTTTCCATTACATAAACATCTTCTCCACAAACACGGCCAAAATTAAATTTATCATCTGCCCCTTTATTTGCATAATACTGGTAGCTTAACTCTTTTCCTCCAGGGCAGAGATGGGTAAGAAAAATACTAATATACCAGTCTTCCTTACAGCTATGGTTTGCCTATAAGATGTGGAAAGAAGCTGAGGTGGGGAAGGTGGGGAATAGTGTCCAGCACAGAGCTGAGGGCCCTGCCCCTCTTTCTTTCTGCCTGGAACATACACCCTTCACCTGTAGGCACTTACAACGATGAAGGCAAAACGTTAGGGATGGAAGAGCAATAATGCAGGAGTATCTCTGAGCAGTAACCATGCTAGGCCCTGTGTTCTTGTTAAAAAAAAAAAAAAAAGCCCAGTGGTTTAAGAAAATTAGACCTGCTTTCTGTTCAGAGCCAACCCTCGCTGGGATATCCCCAAATTCTTTTCTTCTCAGGTTGTTTCACATCCTGGTAGTGATACCCCCATCCCACCAGTGGCACCAGCAGGAGTCTAAGAATAATCTTAAAACTTCCTAATTCAGTCCTATTTGCTTCTCATTCTATTTCTGCTTTCTTCCCTATCTTTTCCATTTTTATCTACACTACTTCATTCATGCCCTCCTTCCTTACATTACTAAAATGCTACCAAACTCTGCTCCCCACCACAATTCGCTAATCTTCCTGCATGCACAAACCTCCACAAAGAAGTTTTTCACACACCTTGAAGTCTTGGCTCCCAGCTTGTTTCATAAGAGCACTCAATACGAGGGTCCAATGATGGCTAAAAAACATGTACAAAGTACACATTGCAACATAAAAGAACAAATAAATAGGTCTGGCACAGTGGCTCACAGCTGTAATACTAGCACTTTGGGAGGCTGAGGTAGGAGAACTGCTTCTGGGCAGGAGGTCAAGACCAGGCTGGTTTTAAAATGAGCAGGGCAGGGCTGTGCCTGTAGCTCATTGAGTGGATGCTGGTCTCATATACTGAGGGTGGCGGGTTCGAACACGGCCCCAGCAAAAATGCAACAAAAAAAAAGCTGGGCATTGTAGTGGGCACCTGTAGTCCCAGCTACTTGGGAAGCTGAGGCAAGAGAATCACATAAGTCCAGGAGTTGGAGGTTGCTGTTAGCTGTGTGACACCATGGCACTCTACCAAGGGTGATAAAGTGAGACTCTGTCTCTACAAAAAACAATAAAAAATAATAAAATAAAATTAGCAGGGCATGGTGGTGTGTGCCTGTTAGTCCCAGCTATTTGGGAGGCCTAGGCAGGAAGACTGCTTGAGCCCAGGAGTTCAAAGCTGCAGTGAGCTATGATCATGCCGTGCTTCCCAGCCTGGGTAATAAGGCAAGACCTTATTTCTTTAAAGAAAAAAAAAAGACAAAGAACAAAGTAAAACAACAAGATACGATTTATGTTCATAAGCTATACAAAGAAGCCTAATAAATTCTCCATAAAGCGTAGTAAACACTATTTAAATTTTTGTTAATAAAGGAAGCCAACTTTATGAAGACATCTTTAATATAACATTCAAGATTAGCAAGCCTGCTAATGAGATCGATATTCTTCCAAACTATTCATAGTAGTATATATATTAGCACACTCATTTTAGAGAAGATTTAGTATATATTAAAAGTATATATATATACACACACACATAAATCAGCACATTCATTTTAGAATTATTCAACATATACAATATTAAAAAATCTCAAAATATGTGTGCTCTTTCAACTTATTATTCCTTAGTCTAGAAGTATTCTGAAATCCACCCTTCTTCTCCCTATTAGGGATAGCAGGTGATCATGATGGCATCAATGTTAATTATATGTGTATAGGAAGAAAGAATATATCATCATTAAAAATATTAACAAAAATTTTTGATAAGAAAATATTCAGGACATAATGCTAAGGGGGAGGGAACAGGATATAAAATTGTGTCTATGGCATCATTAATGGGGGAAAGCAGAGACACAAACCATAATGATAAGGATGAATTACTCAGAACTAATTGTTACCTGAGGTCAGATTAGAAGTGTTTTCCCCTCGACTTCTTTTTATTAACATGTTTCTCTATTTTTCCAAATACTTTATAATAAGCATATGTGATTTTTATATTCAAGAAAATATATGACACTCCTAGAGATTTATGAATAATAAATTAAAAAGTAAAAGCAAAACAGAAATTCAGGTTGAGATATTTATTAAATGATGACTTCCATAATGAGATTTAATGTTACTCTGGGGAGGCGAGTGGGAAGCACCATGTACATGAGTCATGAGAAAAATCATTCACAGTCGAGATCAATAACCCTCTTAGCACTTAAACAGACTCTATTAAAATTTGTGAGAATTCAGAATTCTGATTATGAGGTCTTGACATTTTACAATTTTCTACTCAATTTCCCAAACAATCCTGTACTAAGTCACTGCTGAAGATGAAAATACTCAAATCACCTCACGTCCAGCTTTAGCTGTAGATAGGAGTGCTTTAGGGGCACGTGATTTGTCCTATAATATACCCATGTACTTCTGAATTCAGTGCAGTCTAATAAAAGTTTTAAATAAGGGCTTCTATCCTAGAATCAAAATTGTTCTTATTTTGCAAGAAAAAAGAAAGACACCTTGAGAAACACCGGAGGTAAAGATCCAAGCATCTGGAGGCACTGAAACCCAAGAAGTTCAGATTCAAAGACCATCAAACTGTATGACCTGTCAGGTTGTTTACGTTCTCTGAACAAATACGGAAATAGAAAAAAATGAGCTCAGACTTCTAAGACTTAAACATGTCATTTAATCCCACCCATACCTTTTACAAGCTATATGTGTTTTATCGCTTGCTTTTTAACCTTCATCCTCTGAGGAACATCCTCTCCCAACCTGATAAGCAGTAATATTTCAGTATTGGGTATAGGTGACATTTTTAACTATATTTTTTCATAACGATATGGAGATTATACTGCTATGTGGACACGCTACAACAATATGTGATTCTGAAATAAATGAAAACATCAGGGTCTTTCTGGGATCACTGGTACAAGAGAAAAGTAAAAAGTGTCATCTTTAGGCACATGTGCTGAATAAAGCTGTCTTTAATGAAAACAGAAGACACCGCTTTCTACAATGTTAAAATGTTCTCATTGTCACGCATTAGGCCCTTAGGGGAAAAAATACACAGATGGTTCTACCTACTGAAACCATTCCATATTGATATGGCCAGGGAACAGGGCCTGAGGGCCACACACATAAAAGGAATCAGGCAACTTGTGCCAAAAGTTTCTAATGGAATTCAGGTCTCTCAACCTCAGCACGTACCTCAGGAGCTGTTTTTCAGAACATACTCCTGATTTCCTCCCTATCCTTCCCTCATTGTTTTACTCCTAAAACTGCTTTACATTTTCAATTAGATTGGACTTTGATTAAATGAACACTTACACTATTTTACAATTTTAAAAAAATCCCCTGAACCCTTATCAATGATTGCTTGAAGATGGGAGCCTTATGTTGAAATAGCTAGATGATCAATTAGATGAGAACCTTTTGATTTTTATTCTTATCTTAAGGTAAACAATGTCTGGCTAATGCCTCTAGGCAAAAACCTACTTCTGAAAGAGCAACAAGTTTCTCTTGAAATGCCTTTCTCAAAAAAAAAAAAAAAAGAAAGAAAGAAAGAAAAGAAAAGAAATGCCTTTCTCTAGCCAGATGTTTATTTCATGATTCAAGGTCATTTTGGAATCTATGGGCCTTATTCCAGGCACAGCTACATTAATATACAAGGAAGACAAAGATAAAACTATTTAAGTTGCACTTAAAATGAAAACAGAAGAAAACAGGGAATATTTTAATTATATACATAATGTGAATATGTTACTATACCTTTCCTTTCTTATCTACAGGGAACTTGTTCCAGGACCCTCTCAGATACCCAAATCCATGGATGCTCAAGTCCCTTACATAAAATGTGCTTACATATAACAACCTCCCACATACTAGTTTAAATCTTATCCAGATTACTTATAAGACCTAATTCAGTGTAAATATTATGTACACAGTTTGTATACTATATTGTTTTTATTTGCATTATTTTTATTGTTGTATTTTCATTATTATTGAGTTCTCTTCCCAAATATTTTCAATCATAGGTTAGCTGAATCCAAGGACGTAGGGAACCATATCTTCAGATATGAAAGGTCAACTATACTATGTTCTTTGATTCTCCAAAGCAAACTTTATATTTCTCTGTACCCTAAAGTAAAACCAAAAGGCAATTAGAAGCACAAATTCGTTAACAACAATCTTAAGAGTACGTTTAGAAAATTCATTCAAATAGGGCATTCTGGGGGTTGTAAGTGTGTTAATGATAGGATGACTTCAAGGAGTTCTCTCACCCTAAAAGGAAACCCCACTCTTTACCTCTCAGCTCTTCCCATTCCAAATTCACAAACAATAAGAGAATATCTAAGAGCTTAAGGACATGCTCCTATCTTTGTCATCAATAATTGCCTAGCACAGTAACGTTTTTTAAAGCTAAAAGGATAACTGCAAGGTTTTAGAAACTTCCAAGGATGAAGACAAGAACATTACATTTGAGAAAGGAAAAATGGGTCATCTAAGGAATGAACGAATACCAAACTTAGTTATGCTTCCTATCTGTAACTTTACACCCATTGTCCAAATACTACCTGGTTCCCAGGCCCATCACCTCTACACTACTTATCTTTTGGTAACAATTATTCTACTTTCCACTTCTAAGACATCAACATTTTAGATCCACATGAGTGATATGATACAGTATTTGTCATTGTGTACACGGTTTTTTTGACTTAACATAATATCCTAGGTTCACCCATGCTATTGCCAATGACAGGAATTCATTAAGACTAATATTCCATTGTATGTATGTACCCCATTGTATGCATTCATCCTCTGACTGACTTACGATGACTCCCTATCTGGGTTATTGTGAATAGTGCTGCAAATATTTCTTCAACCTCCTGATTTCATTTCCTTTGAATAAATACTCAACAGTGTGACTGCTGGATCATATAATAGCTCTAGTTTTAGTTTGCTGGGAAATTTCCATACTGTTGTCCGTATGACTGTTCTGATTTACATTTCCAGAGTTCACTTTCCCACATTTTTTTGTCATCATCTGTTATGTTTTGTCATTTTGATAAGAGTGATTCTAACCAGTATTAAATAATATCTCACTATAGTTTTGATTTATATTTCCCTGATGATTAGTGACATTAGACATTTTTTCACATACCTATTGGCCATTTGTAAATCATCTTTTGAGAAGTGTCTTCTTGGAACTTTTGCCCAATTTAAAACTTGATTATTTGTTTTTGCTATTGAGTAGAGTTCTTTATATTAATAAATATTTATCTTTATATTAACAGTAGATGCATAAATAGCAAATATTTTCTTTCTCTTTTGAGGTGACAGATATGCTAATTATCCTGATTGGATCATTAAACAATGTATCAAAATATCACAATGTGTTCAGTAACTATGTACAATTATGTATCAATTAAAAACAAAATAAAACTTGTAAAAAACAAATGAAACCAGATTTTAAACTTTTCATTAGGAATACTAGAATCTAGAAGATAGTAATGCCTTGAGTTTTCTGAGCGAGAATGATTCCAACCCAGAATTCTATGCCCAGTCAATTTTCCCATTAAATAAAGAAAATTTCAGACCTGCATAGAATGAGAAAATTTATTACACACTCTTTCTTTCAAAGATGAAGTTATCAAAAAACAGTGGCTTCAATTCAAAAGAATTATGAAGAGACAAGGAGATCATGGCAGTTCTCAGCCTGCTGTCCAAACACTAGCTCAGATTAGAGCAAGCCAGAGGTGGCTATAGGAAGGACCTATCTGGGGCAAAAAGCAAAAATAGACAGATTAAGGCTATCCTTTGAAATAGTGATTCTTAAACCTGAACAGGTACCACACCTTGTCCTGGATCTCTACCCCCACCCCCACCCGCCCTCTAGATTCTCTTTCTCCTACTTTCTACCCTGCTCTGTGCCATGGGAGGCTAATGAACCATAATGCCAGGCATTTTAGTTTTTCAGATTCTCTTTGGGTTTCCCTTTGGTAAAGTGCAAGTGCAAGACCAGAGGAAAGAAAGATGCTGGGGGATTTATTACCTTGGCTTCCTCCCTGCCACACAGGGTTGGACAGTGATGAAACTCTTAGCTGCAGACCACCAGTTCTTTTAAACGGCCCACGGTGTTAGCTCCCATCCAGTTCTAACCAGGTTCCCTTGTTTTGCCCATTTTAGGCCCAGGGGCTCTCCCACTCCCACACAGCTCATCTCCGAATGCTTCACCAACTCTCCCTGCTTCTATATATTGTGTCCAATTCTCTATAATTTGTGAATTTCCCCTTAGAGTGTCACAGTTATTTTTTTCTGGGTCCTAACTAAAAAGCTCCCTTTCAATTAAAAAAAAAATAACCTTTTTTTTTTTGCTATCCATAAATAAAACAAATACCAAGACATAACTAGTCGAAAAAGATAAAATCTAGACATGTTGTATACCCAATTATACAATGAAGAAGTCTCGGTTTAACAGAAGTTAGTCAATATTTAACTGAATATTGTCAACACTATTCTCTTTTTTGACATGTTTGAAGTAAGGGTTTACTAGTTTTTGTATATACCCATAAAATCAAAGAGAATGTGACAACTGAAAATGAAGGCTCAGACAAGCATCCGGTGTCAGCAAAACAAACATCAGGCATCACTGCTGTTGGTGACACTGTCTTCCGAGATAGTGAGCAATTCTCTGTAAAGTTCCTAACGAGAAAAATTTACTCTTCCCTCAATTTACCTGAGTGTTTTCTACATATTTACAAAAACATGCTGTATATTAAAATTATATGTGTGTACAAAAGGCATTTTTTATTTTAAAATAAAGAGTTATAATCTAGGCTCACACAATTACAAACAAGACACTGGGATGTCACGTAGCATCAAGAACAGTTCTTCAGCATGTATGTCAGGATTTCTATAATCCCTGAATATTTCCCACTAAATACCAGGAGCAACCTCCAATCAGTGAGAAAAACCAAAACATCCCCACAAATCTTTGAAATGTCTGCTAGGGAGTATTACTGTCCCCACTGAGAACCAGGGTTCATAATTTGCAACAACTGAAGGAGGCAATGAAAGGAGACAAGATGGGTAAAGAAGGAAATACAGAACTACAAGAAAACCTGAATGACTAGAAATAATACCATCAGAGCATAGTGCGTGGCTGGGCTGTGAAACGTAGTTAATCTTCCTGATAATGTAGTGGTTTTCAATTTGTAGAATCAGCAACTCCAAATGTAGAGATCTTAATGACAGAGCAAAAAATAATCAACCTTGGAAGGGAATGTTCCTCACAGAAAAATGTCTGAGTGCAGCTGCTGCTGGCAATTGTTTGGGACTCACTTATGTCTGAACTTGTGAAATTCCCTTAGTATTATCCTCAGAGTCACAAGGGGATAATGACAGCTCCAGACACTGGCGGGAGGGGACGGGGTGGAGCCACACTGACACGTGCTTCCTGTCTCATACAACAAAACTTATGTCTCGTGGCCACCTGTAGCTTCCAAGAAAGCTAGAAAAATAGCTATCTTACCTAGAGCTGGAACCACCACAGCAAGAAAAGAGAAGGGAAAATGACTATCAGGCAGGCAATTAACACTGTTAGTAGGAAAAACATGTCCATAATGTTGACAGTTAAAGGAGTAAGAAATAAATGGACGGGTATAGTATTTAAATTGGAAGGCAAAGGGCATAACAGAGCATGGATATAACAGGGACCCACCATGACAATGCCTTAAGTTAAATGAATTAATATAAACAAATTTGCTTACACATGATAGACATTCACTCTTGTCTCATATACAAGTCTGAAATAAGTTGAAGGTATTCCTTTCCACAAAGCTGTGGGCATCCCAGACTTCTTCTAACTTGTAGCTCTCCTATTCCCAACAAACAGAAACCATCGACTCATCCAAATGAGTGCTCTAACTCTTGCTACAGGAACAGTAATATTCCAAATGAGTGCTCTAACCCCTGCTACAGGAAGAGTAATATTCCAAATGAGTGCTCTAACCCCTGCTACAGGAAGAGTAATATTCCAAATGAGTGCTCTAACTCCTGCTACAGGGACAGTAATATTCCAAATGAGTGCTCTAACTCCTGCTACAGGGACAGTAATATTCCAGCCAGTAGAAAGGGGAGAGACCAGGGAGAACCTGTTTTTTCCCTCTCAGGGGATTTTCTCAGCAATTCCTCATTAAGACTGATGGTGCTAAGGCATCTGGTCCTATTTTCACGTGGGAGAAATAAAGCAGGTGTTCCCCAGGGCTGTGTTCTCAACCCACATTCTCTGAGGACCATCATGCTCAATCCCACTGCATAGGGGAAGAGGAGACGATGAGAAAGGTCATTTCCAGCTGGACAGCCATGTACCCAACTAAAAATTCCTCTGCTCGTAATAAGGGGAGAACATATCAAAATTCTACTAGCCAAAGTCAATATGATAAATAACCATATTCCAAGTACAAGAAAGAGGAGCCAGATGCTCCTGTGAGTGAACTAATCCTGTGAGTGAACTAAATCCCTTATAGTGAGGGATTCCTATGCAGGAAGTTCTGCTATAGTTTCAGTCTTTTAAAAAAAAAAAAAAAGATGAATGAGGAAGAGTGGGGCAGCCCTCTTATTTTGATTTTTGAAGCATTTTTTCAGAAGAATATAATTAATAATTAAGAGTTTAAAGGTCACTCTCTGGGAACTTGGCTGGGAATGAGGAAAAGTCAGGCTGGGAACTATTGCTTTCTTCTGCAAAGTATGCAAGGCTGAGATTTTCCCCATATAAATATACTGCATTTATGATTTTAATAAAATAGGTTAAATATTTTTAGCTATGCAGAAAACTCATAATAGCATTGTTTTACCCAATTGCTCATTTTTATGTATTTATGAACTTAATTAAATAATGGTAGGTAAATATTTCCTAACTAAATTTTGTATTATTTTTCAGGCTACCACCCACTGAAAGAGTATCCATTGCCAAAGCCTCCAAACTGGTCTTCCTGCTTCCACTCTTGCCCCTGGAGCCTATTCTCAAGGCTGTGCAACTATAAGGGGGTACCTCAAATTCCACGCAAACAGTGTTCCCAAAGTTGTGTCATGTGGTGGTACTGTCCATTCTCAGATCAGACAAAGAGATCTTTTAGAATCCTAATCAGATCATTTCCTGAACCCAAATGGCTTTCTGTCCCTGAAATTCTAAACACCTTACCACAGCCTATTTACATAAGCTAGCCTCTATCTATCTGTCCATATTCATTTCTTCCCACTTCCTTCTATTCACACCACTCTAACCTGCACTGCTGTGCTCTTATAAGAAAAGCCTGTTTTATTCCATCACAGGGCTTTTTGCACTTGCTTTTAGTGACATCTTGAATACTCTTCTTCCATCTCCAAGTGACTTAATCCTTCGCTTAAGTCAAGTCTTGCTCAACAACCACCTTCCTAAGAGGCTTTCCAGGACCACCCTGTCTCCAACAGCTACTGACATCAAAATCCCTTCCATAATAGGAATGGATAGGCATATGCCTGTTGCATGTCTCTCTCTTCAACTAAAATATATGCTTCAAAAGCTCTATCCTGAGCAACCTGATGGAATAGGAGGTTATTGACTATCCTTCCTCCCAAAGATGCCCCAAGGAATCAATTCTCTCCAAGAGAAACAATTCAGTTGAAGGGCTCCTACACACAAGAAACTGAGAAAATACTTAGATAAAGGCAGGTAGATAAAGCTGAGATACCCTGGCACACTAACCCTACCCTGAGCACAGTGTCTCATAATCAGGAGGAAAACTTCAACTCCCAAAGGGAAAGGGGCTTGTACCACATACATAGTGCTCAGTCTCTGCTGAGGGCTTGGCTCATAAATCACCATACTTGAGGAGCGTCAGAGAGACGGCATCAGAAGATCTCTCTCAAGCACAAACAACAAAAGTGGGGTTTGAACTACCTGAGCATTCCCAGTTGCTGTAGCCCCAAGGATCAACCTAAACCAATCTTTTCCCTGGAAAGGATTTTGGGCTGCATGTTTTTCAAGCAGATCTCTGCAGTTTTGCCCTTCAATAATCAAGTATCTTGAAGCCAAAATCACAAATAAAAAATAAACTTCTTTGAGCTTAGAAAGGATGCATGGCACCTCCACTGCTCTAAGAACAATTCTGCCCCCATGGAAAATATCTCGATGTAAAGAGGTTGGTGGCCTCTGACAGCAAGAACAGAGGAACAATATTCCTTGAGCCTTCTTTCCTGGCTTGCTCCTGACATAAATGTTTTCAATGTCTCATGGTAAGGAGGTGAGGGTACCTCCTCCTAGTCCCTGAAGGGGGAAGTAGGCACTCCCTGCCCCATCCTCCCTGGCTCACTTCAATGGAAACTGGTACTAGGAAGATGTGAAAATTCTGCTTGTTTGAACAGAAGAGTGGGAAGTCCTGGACTTCCTGGACTTGCCAGAGCAATAAATTCATCTTGGTGGACTCTCCCTGAAAGTAGTTTCTGCATGCATTAAGTGCCTCACCTTTTACAGCCTTCACCTGAATGACTGGCTCCTAAATAAACCAGCCCTGGGAGCTGATGGAATGTTGTACTGCTGACAATAAAAAGGTGTCTTTAAACTTCCAAACTTCTAGCCATCATCTTCCCAGCTCAAAAATGACCCAAGGGATCAGGAGCGCAGCCATCTGTCTTGGACTCTCTTCTTGATGTAGGGCAGACTGAGTAGGAGATAAACTCTGGCTGTCAGTTTCTCTACAAAGAAAGGAGAAACTGGAACACATGTGTGATACTCCAACCTCACTACCTGTATCTCAAGGGGCCTCCTTCCATCCACCCTTCTCATATCATCAATACAACTGGACAATCTAATTGGGGGAAAGGGGTCACTAAGAACAAAGCAGGTTGGACAAACACAAATAGCTTAGAATCTAGAATCTCTTAATAGACTACTTGGAAAGAAACATCTTTTATGCAAGATCAGCATAACAAGACAGAAAAAGGTGGTTTTCTTATCCAATGTGCAGAAACCAATAGAAAGAATCAAGGAAAATAAAGAAACAGGGAAATACACTCCAAATTAAAAAACAAAACAAACATCCAGAAACTGATCATAATGAAATGGGAGATGTATGTCTTTCCCGACAGGGAATTTAAAAAATAGTCCTAAAGATGCTTACCAAGAATAAAGAATAAATTCAGAATTTCAACAGAGAGAATATGAAAAAGTTCTGAACGAAATTATTGAGCTGAAGAATAACTGAACTCAAAAATTCAAAGGAGGAGTTCACATAAGACTAGATCAAGCAAAAAACAAGATTAGAAAACTTGAAGACAGGTCATTAGGAATCACCAAATCTGAGAAGCAAAAATAAATGAGAGTGAAAAAGAGTGTAGACAGCCTAAGGAACTCACAGGACTCCATCAAGCTGAATAATGTACACATGTACCAGAGTACCAGAAGGAGAAAAAAGAAAGAGAAGGATAGAGAATATATTCAAAGAAATAATAGCTGAAAACTTCTCAAGACTTGAAAGGAATAAGAAATCTAGATTCAAGAACCTCAATGAAGAACTAAATCTGACGAATCCAAAGAAATCTATAACAATACATGTTATAATCAAATTGGAAAATAAATAAAAATTTAAAGTTAAAGACAAAGAGAACATGGGAAAGCTACAAGAGAAAGTGACTTGTTACGTAAAAAGTGACCTTCGTAAGACTATCAGATTTTTTTCCAACAGAAACCCTGAAAGCTAGAAGGGGACTGGATGATACAGTCAAA
The DNA here is from genome assembly GCA_963574575.1 of Galagoides demidoff. Taxonomy (NCBI): domain Eukaryota; kingdom Metazoa; phylum Chordata; class Mammalia; order Primates; family Galagidae; genus Galagoides; species Galagoides demidoff. Next base: position 5,817 of record CAUYQV010013236.1, on the reverse strand, counting down.
AACCTGAAAGAAAACCAAGCTGCTAACCAAGGATATTATACCCAGAAATCTTCCAAAACGAAGGGGATAGAAAAAATTTCTTGGGCAAACAAAAAGCTGAGGGAATTTATCACTACTAGACCTCCCTCACAGAAAATGTTTAAAAAGAGCCCTTCAAGCTGAAGGAAAATATTGACAAGCAAAAACATAAAAATGTAAAACTTCCTGGGCGGCACCTGTGGCTCAAAGGAGTAGGACACCAGCCCCATATACCAGAGGTAGTGGGTTCAAACCCTGCCCTGGGCCAAAAATTGCAAAAAAACAAATAACAACAAACACACACACACACACACACACACACACATATATATAAATAAACATACTGGTAAAAGTATGTAATAAATCTCAAAACATTCTCATAGTGTCCCAGTGGTATGAAAACCAATTATATCTCCAGTATGAAGGTTAAAAGACAAAACTATTAAAAATAACTAGAGCTACAATCATTTGTTTAAGGGATACAAACAATAAAAGATACAAAATGTAGCATCAGAAATAAATTGTTGGGGGAAGTAAAAGTATAGAGTCTGTGTAAGTGATCAAAGTTACCATGAACTCCTGTTATGAGTATAAGATACTTTATGTAAGCCTCATGGTAACCACAAAACAAATACCCTTAGCAAACACAAAAGATAAAAAGAGAGAATGTAAAGCACACTACCACAGAAATTAAAATATCAAACCACAAAGGAAGACAGAAAGGGAGGAGCAGAGGAACAACGCATCTACAAATGAACCAGAAAACAAATAATTAAATGGAATAGTTAAGTCCCTACCTATCAATAATTAATTTGAATGTAAATAGGTTAAATTAGGCAATCAAAAGACATCATGTGCCTGAATGAATTAAAAAACACCCAACTAAATGCTGCCTCAAAGAGACCAATTTCTTCTCTAAGGACACACACAAACTGAAAGTGAAGGAAAAAGATAATCCATGCTGGGCGGCACCTGTGGCTCAGAGGGGTAGGGCACTGGCCCCATATGCTGGAGGTGGTGGGTTCAAGCCCAGCCCCGCCAAAAACTGAAAAAAAAAAAGATAATCCATGCAAATAGAAACAAAAAGAGAGTAGGGGAGCTATACTTTACCAGATAAAATGCACTTTAAGTTGAAAACTGTAAAAACAAAGGTCCCTGTATAACATGAAGGAGTCAATTCATAAAGAAGTTAAAACAACTATAAATATGCATGCATAGAAACAGAGTAGAAAGATGATTACCGGAGCTGGGGGAATGGGAGGAAGAAGGATGGAGAAAGAGGAAAGGTTGATCAAAAGTTGCAAAGTTTCAGTTAGACTGGAGGAATAATTTTAGTGACCTATTACACTGCAGGGTGACTAAAGTTAATAATAATGTATGGTATACTTCCAAATTGCTAAAAGAATAGATTTTTTAATCTCCTCACCCCAAAAGTAGGTTTGAGAGGTGATAGATATGTTAATTATCATGAGTGAATCTTTCTGCAGTCTACACATAGATCAAAACATCACCTTGTACCCCATAACTAAACACAATTATTTTTTCAAATAAAAATAAATTTCAAAAGGGCTATCTTGTCCACAGCTATATTCAAGTGCCCAAAAGAGTGCCTCCCACACAACATCTGTGCAAATAGTGCCTCAATATTTGTCGATTAAATGCAATATGCTTTATAATATGACTTTCCCCAGATATAAATTATTAGGAAAATTTAAAAGATCACTCTTCATGCTCCATACCAGGCACGATACTAGATGATTTCCAGAAATTATTTTACAAATCATCATAGCAGCTCACTTAAGTATTAACCATTTCACAGATGAAGAGACATCAATTTAGAAAGAAAAAGGAAGGAAAGAATCCTACTCTACTACGGATAAGTTTATCGTAACAAGATGGAAAATTGAAGACAAAGTCTAAGAAAGAAGAGAATGGAGGAGGGGAGAGAGAGATTATCATTGAGCTAAAAAAAAAAAAAAGTATTGCAAATAACCTGGTTTCATTCTACTTGGTATGTATTCCAGCATCTGCACAATTCTTTGAGTTTGCTCTTTTCATTCACAATTGAAATGAAAAATAACTAAACCTAATAATACCCAATTAACGTCAGAGATGTCTATTTGCAGTATACTTCCTGATCTTTGTCTCACTGAGCCACACTTGAAACCTATGCTTATCAGTTTTAAATTTGCTTTCATAAAACAAAAGCACAACAAATACATATGTATGTACACACATTTTTATATAGTTTCTCCCCCACAGAAAAGCACAGAGAAGGGCGATTCTGCTGAAGCTTAATTGTTGAGTACCAAAGCACCAAGTTATAACTCAAGCTGTTCATCAGCTAAAGAAAGAAAGGCTGAATTCAGCATACAAAATATAGCTTAGGAATGTTAATGTATGAAAAAATGGCTTGTGTGAAATTAAGCCCAAAACGAGTTCCTAGAGTCACCAATGTTGGGGTCATCTCCTTGTTGCTATATCCAATTAACATTTTCACTTCCTGTCTTACTTGACCTCTCAGGAGCACTTGGCATTATTTTCTCCTCCCTCTGTTAAGCAGCTATTTATTTCCTTAGTTTCTGTCATCCTGATCATCTTAGCTTTCTACTTATACATCTGGCTCTTCCTTCTCCATTTTCTTTTCCAGGTCAGCCTTTTCTCCTGTCTTAAATACTGAAGTTCTTTAAGGGCAGTCATTAAAATCTTCTTACTAAATTTCCTTTTTCTGTGACTCATCATCCAAACACCATGGGAAAATCACTATCCATGAGACAACTCTCCAATTTGACTCCTGTGCCCAAATCCCTTCCTGGAGCTCCAGACAACTGACTTTCTAATCTGTTCTTATTTGCAGGATTACAAACTCAACATCTCACCTATTAGATGCCAATTTCTTCCAGCAAGATCTATGGTGGATTAACTTGTATATCTCTATATCACTTATCTCTTCAATAGTTTTAAGGGACAGAAAGGAAAAGGGAAAAAAATTCAAAGCCCAGGATTCTAAGATTTGGTGATCAATCTTTACGGGAATTCTTGTAGAACTGCACACTTGAATCACAGAACTTTAATTTTTCATACTTATTTGATAATTTGGCACCTGTCATTTTAGGTATATTGGACTATAACTATAAATAGAAACGTTTATTCAAATGGAAATTTATATGGCAGCCTATTATAAAAAATGTAAGCAGAGTGAACCTAGTTGAAGCAAGGATGAGAGAAGAAGAATGGGCGTCATCTCAAGTTTCCTACTTACTACTGCTCAAGAATAGATGCAATTCTTCTGGTTAAGAAAACAAGAGCTTCCCAAGCGTAGGCTAGAGTTGTCTTGTTATATTTCAGAATTTTTTTCGGATGATATTCAGCATTTTGTAAGCCTTTTTAGCTAAAGCAGTATTTTTAGCCTTAGAATTTTTTTTCTAAAGAACCAAATTAAGACTCTCATTTCTTTAAATAAAATTTGGAATATATTTCCCTAAATATGTTAAAGTAGTGAGAATATAGTCTTCCTGGTATCAGAACTTATTTTTCCCCACCTTCTAATAAAAAATTCCATGCAGATCCAGAAATATACATATTTTTAAAAATAGGGTAACAACACTGTAGACTAAATATGAAGCTGTAACCCAATTGCCAGAGGCATGTCCATTAATTTTATAACTCATGGATAAAATTGGAGATGTTGCTTCTCTACACATGTGTGTTCTCCTGTTGAGTCAGAATAGCAAGCATGACAATGAGGATGATCTCTGTCATCACTCTGCCTACCCCTACCCTCCAGGATAAGACAGCAGAAATGCCCTACAATAAAGGGAGCCAAATGCCACCCTGAGGACCATATCTGGAAAAAGCAACGCCTCACACTATCTAACCTTCCATCTGCAGATACATTATAAAAATGGTGTCTATATGGCAAAAGATATAAAGCAAAAATCAAAGGAAACAGAACATTCTGAACAAAATGGAAATCAGTAAGATTAAATACATCAATCAGGACTTATAAGATGTTTCAAACTCCATTATTAAAGACTAGGCAAAAATCATATGAAACAATTTTCCTCAGTACACAATAATCCAGAAATGTGCATGTGTACACCTATCAGATGTACACACATTTATACTAAATGTACACCTAGGTGAATATATGAACACGGGGGTATCTATAGATACTTACCAATCTCTGACAAACTCCACTAGAAGAAAGTAGTTTCAATGTAAATTCTGGACAAAATAGAATCCTTATCCAACACACATACTAAACAGATCTCAGAAAGTTACATTTCACTGACTCTAAGAATATACTCATGAATCTTTATACTATTATGAGTCTGGTATCAAAACATATCAATTAAACATGGTTATAAAGGCAAAAATATAATTTCAATAGTATAATTTACTCAAAGAAGATGTAAGATAGAAATATTATCATATTACTTATTAGATATAGCCAACTTTTAATCTTAAAGTCAAATTTGTGATGGAAAACATAACAAAACTAAAAATAACAATGCCAAGAATAGTTCAGTCAACTACATGCTCTGTCAACATAAAATTATAAGTCTATTATTAAAGAGAAAACAAACTCAACAGTTGAAATTTTAAAATTATTCTTCTAATTAACTATGTCAATATGGGTTCAAGAAAAAAACATCTCAAATAAGATTAAATTTTTACATAAAAATAAGTTTTGTTTTGTTTGTGTGTGTGTGTGTGAGTGCAGTTTTTGGCCGGGGCCAGGTTTGAACCCACCACCTCCGGTATATGGGGCCAGCGCTCTACTACTTTGAGCCACAGGTGCCGCCCAAAATTAGTTTTTAATATAACATATGTACTGATGCCAAAATATACTCAGAGGTAAATTCATAGCTTTGCATATTTTCATTATCTTACTATGAAAAGCAGAAAATAAAGTAAGCATCCTGACCAAGAAGTCAGATTAAAAAGCCACTTTCTTACTCTGGCTACCCTTCCCTTAGTCCTCTTTTTAAAAAACTCTAAGGGAAACACAAAGGAAGGTCAGAAACTACTGATTTATAAAACAACAGAATTTATAAAGTTAACAAGTACATCTGTGAAACCCAGATAATTTAGCAGCTCTAATAAATACTTTGTAAAACAGAGAATGCAAGGCCGGGTGTGGTAGCTCACGCCCGTAATCCTTATACTCTGGGAGGCTGAGGTGGGTGGACTGCTTGAGCTCAGGAGTTCAAGACCAGCCTAAGCAATAGCAAGACCCTGTCTCTAGGAAAACAGCCAGGCACTGTAGCAGGTGCCTGAAGTACCATGTACTCGGGAGGCTGAGGCAAGGGGATCATTTGAGCCCAAGAATTTGAGGTTGCTGTGAGCTACTACATTATGGCACTCTACTGAGGGTGACTAAGTGAGACTCTGTCTCAAATGAAAGAAGAAAGAGAGAAAGAGAGAGAGAGAAGGGAAAGAAGGGGGAAAGGAAAGGAAGAAAGAAAGACAAAATAGTCACATATTCCACAAAGGAATACTCCATCCTTCATATGATACCCTTCATACATATAGTGCTAAAGGGTTCACATCAATTAGTAAAATCAAAATTTCACTAGAAAAGTGGGAAAGGGATACTATTAACACACAAAAATTCACCCTCACAACCAATTACAAAGGAAGGAACAAACTCAGTAGCTCAGCTATCTAATTGACAAATACAGCCTCTAAATTGTTCAAGCCCTTTGCCCCAGTCACATTTCTGTTATAAAAATTCATCACCAACTTGAAAGTTATAAATGAAAATATTCAAACCATAAAGTTTACAAAGTAATG
>CAUYQV010013235.1:0-17918 GCA_963574575.1 Galagoides demidoff | reverse complement strand
TGTGGTCCCAGCTACTTGGGAGGCGGAGGCAGGAGACTCGCTTGAGCCCAGGAGTTGGAGGTTGCTATGAGCTGTGATGCCATGGCACTCTACCCAGGGGGATAGCTTGAGGCTCCGTCTCAAAAAAAAAAAAAAAAGACCATTGCAGAGGCTCTTCGATGTTTCTTTCCAACCTGTGGTTGGTCCCTCTTCTTTACTAATCCCAGCCTCTGACTGAGACCCAGTGGGCCCCTCATTACCTACAGGATGAGATCCAACCCCCTGAACTTAGCCTTCCAGGCCCTGGGGTGGTCCCCAATCATTTGTTGGTTCTACCCATTTACCTTGCTGCCAGTCAGGCAGAAGATTTGCTGTTATGTTAGCTGAATCAGCCACATTCTCTGTACTTTCTCTGCCTTTGAACCTGCTGTTGGACATGCTCTTCTTCTCTTTCCTGCTTAGAAAGCACTCATTTGGCCAGCTGTGGTGGCTCATGCCTGTAATCCTCGCACTTTGGGAGGCTGAGGCGGGTGGATTGCTTGAGTTCAGGAGTTTAAGACCAACCTGAGCAAGAGTGAGACCCCTGTCTCTACTAAAAATAGAAAAACTAGCTGGATGTTGTGGTGCGTGCCTGTAGTCCCAGCTACTCAGGAGGCTGAGGCAAGAGGAGCCCAATAATTTGAGGCTGCCATGAGCTATGATGCCATGGCACTCTATCCAGGTTAACAGGGTGAGATTCTGTCTCAAAAAAGAAAATAAAAAGAAAAGACCCATTTATGCTTTAAAACCCATATCGAATGTTCCCTCCTGTGAAGTTGTTAGTTGAGCCCTTCACCCAGGAGGTGTGCCATATATACCCTTACATTATGTCCCTTAGTGGTTACACACCAAAGTTTCTCAACTGTGGGACAAAGTCCCCAAAGTCCCTCACAGGCTCAACTGTGACACCCATGGCTATTCATCTTCCAATCCTTCTCCCACTCTTACCCCTCTCCACTCTCTCATGACAGGGGTGGGGTGTGAGAATGACTTCTGTGGGCTACTTTTCAGGCTCCTGGTGAGCTGCCTTTTTTGCTGGGTTTGGCCAATAGGATGGAAGGAGGGGAGTAGCTGGGGCATTTCTCACCCTTTGCTCCATCTGGGGCAGTATTTCTGGCACCAAATACATTGCCTGCCAGACAACAGCCCCATCTACTGTTCCAGATTCCACTGGGAAGTTTTTCTTGCTGAATTCCCTACAGGGCAAACCCAACTCTAAGCTATAGTAAAGCCATCTCCTCTTACTGTCCTATTTATTCCCAAGGGTGTTAATTGCCTCCTGCTGTTGCTAATTTTAGGGTGGTACTAATTTAGCTTCTCAACTCTTCTATCACCTGTATAACCAATACCTGCATTAAATTCCCACTGTATGAAATACCTAGAGTCTCTCTCTCTTTTTCCTCTTGGTCATAGGGCTAGAGTGCAGTGTATGATCATAGTTCACTGCAACCTCAAACTCCTGGGCTTAAGTGATCCTCTTGACTCAGCCTCTTGAGTAGCTGAGACTATAGGTGCCTGCCATGATGCCTGGCTAATTTATTTTTTGTAGAGATGAAGTCTTGAAATCCTGGCCTCAAGCAATCCTCCTGCCTCAGCCTCCCAAAGTGCTGGGATTACAGGCATGAGCCACTCTGCCCAGTTTGGTATTTTCTGATTTCTTAGCCGACTCAAGTACCTGGTGTAGCATTTGGCACAGAGTATGTGTTTGCACTCATAAATAAATGTTGAATGAATAAATGATGAATGGAGTTTCCCCCACACTCCGCACTCTCTCACCATGTGCTCCTCTAGCCCCTAGGTCATTCATTTATTATAGCACTCATTATTCTTGTTTGTTGATTTATCTCTCTCCTCCTCTGTGGTTGTTGGGGTTGTAGACATAAGAACGTCGCATCCTGACTCCTGAAAAGTGCTTCTTCTACTTTCTATAACTGGGGCTTGGGAAGAAAAAGAGTGGAAAAGAGAGTGGAGAGGGGTGGAGGATTCTCCACAGGTCTCCTCCCTTTCTTATTTTAACACAGGGCCTTGCTTCTGGGTTCAGGTGAGGATTTATGAGTGTGTTTAGACAGCAACACAAGGGGACCTTTGGCGAGAAATGTTCCCTGTCATGCTCTGACAGCCTACAAAGAGAGACAGCTAAAAACATCAGAAGAGAGATTTTCTTGAACTGATAGAGGCTCCCAGCCCAACCTCTACCACCCCTTTAAATGCCACCTGGAAGTGCTTGGGGGAAGAGAGGAAGCTCCTGTTTCCTGGGTGGAATGGTGCTTTGTTAGAGGGAAAGACCATAGGTATTCTCAGATTAAAACACAACTACATCCGAATGGGGGAGGGGAAGAGGGAGAAGGGAGAAGGGAGGAGGGAGGAGCTTTGGTGTGCTAACATCTTCGGGGCACAATGTGAGGGTATATGTGGCACACCTCCTGGGCGAAGGGCTCAACTACAACTTGGACTCTACCTAATAAATGCAAACATCGTAACCTAATTGTACCCTAATATCAATCTGAAATTAAAGAAAAAAAGCATGGTTAGATTTTAGTTGGTTCTGAAGACAGGAAGATATTGAAGTTTAAATGGAAGTTTGGAAGGATTTTTTTGTATGTTTGTTTTTTTGTTTGAGACAGAGTGTTACTAGGTTGCCCTTAGTAGAGTGCTGTGTAGACAGCTCACAGCAACCTCAGACTCTTGGGCTTAAGTGATTCTCTTGCCTCAGCCTCCTGAGTAGCTGGGACTACCGACACCTGCCACAGTGCCTGGCTATTCTTTTTTTGTAGCAGTTGTCATTGTTGTTTTAGCAGGCCCAGGGCAGGCTCAAACCTGCCAGCTTCAGTGTATGTGGCTGGTGCCATAACCACTGTGCTACGGGCACCAAGCAAGAAGTTTGGAAGGATTTGGATTAGACTTCGGAGGGAACTGTCACCTCATCCTTGATGGTGCTGTGAACCTCATTAACATTATCTCCTACCAGTGTCTCCAACCAGTGTCTCCGTCCAGGCTGGTCTTTCTTCTTTCCCTTGCCCTTCTTCATTATTGGACCCTTCTTATTATTGTGATTTTAGTTCAAATGTTGCCTCCTCAAGGAGACTTCCCCTGACCACTTCATCTAAAGTGTCTGCAACCCATCCCTGTGCCTGGTTTTATTTCGTTATTGCATTTATCACTGCCTGTAACTATTATAGTTCTTTATTTCCATGCATGTTCCTGTCTAAACCCACTAGATTATACGCTTTATGGGGGCAAAAATCCCTTCCATTATTTTTCCCACTCCTACCTGACACCCAGAACAGTGCCTGACATATAGTTAAGTCCTCCATAAGTAAGTTTTTGAATGAGAGAGTGACTTTAGGAATGCCTAAGGAAACTCATTACCATGGTCCAGAAATGACCTGGAGTGCTTAGCTGAGGCCAGTCTGGAAGGTCTTGCTTGAATGGGCACAATCCTGACTCTGGATCATACAGCTGGTGTGAGGACTACATTACCCAGCATCTGCAAAGCACTTAGCACAGTGTCTGCTGCACAACCAGAGAGTCTCCATGTTGGCAGCTGTAGGTCCAGATGCATTCCCTACCACCATCACCCTACCCCGCCCCATGTGGGAACCCTCCTGAGTGCTGGGGGGTGGTGTCTGGGCTCACTGGGTGAAGCCTGGCTGGGTTTGAGGTTGCCTGAGATGGCCTTATTGTGGAAGCTGCTGGGCCAGCAACCAGAAAAGAAAGACAGTCTGCACTGTCACTTCACCTCCGGGGACTCATAAATAGGCAGATAACAGAGTCGCTGGGATGGGGACTCCTCAGCCCCCTGCATTTGAATCCTGGCTCTGCTCTTTACTAGGTGGGGAGACAAGTCACCTCCCTATACCTTATTTTTCCCACTGCTAGAGTTGGGACAATAAGAGTATTTGCCTCATGGCACCTGCTTGGCTCTGGGAGGATTTCGTGAATACATGTGAAGCACTCAGGCCCGTGCCTTGAATAACACATGCACTACAAACATGTTAGCTATTAAACAGTAACAACAATTATTGTCATTAGCTCTCTGGGTGTTTGTGGCTAAGCTGTGTGTGCCCCCCATGATTTCATGCTAAAACCCTAACTCAGTATCTCAAAATGTGACTTTCTGGAGATAGTCTTTAAAGAGGTGATTACGTTAAAATGGGCCATGAGGGTGGGCCCTAATTTCACTCTGACCGGTGTCCTTCGTATACCAATCCAGGAGGAGATTTGGTCACATGAGAGACACCGGGGCGTGTGTGCATGGAGGAAAGGCTATGTGAGGACACGGTGACAGGGTGGCCATCTGTGAGCCAGGAAGAGAGGCCTCAGGAGAAGCAACACCTGCCAACACCTTGGTTTTGATCTCTAGAACTGGGAGAAAATAAATTTCTGTGGTTTCATTTTGGTATTTAAACTGTCTGCAGCATTTTGTAACGGCAGTACTAGCAGACTGATACACTGAAGTTCAGAGGCCCAGACAACTGGGCTGAATGTCCTCCCTACCCTCTTGGGAATATCCCCTTGGTAGAAGGAGACACAGTGCAGCCTCAGGCCTCCTGCTGCCTGGACCCGTCGCTCCTGACCTCCAGCCGTCCCTGGCAGTCACCACTGACGTGTCCTCATCCTCAGTGTGTCACTAGGCCGTCTGTGACTTGCTCATCAGGTCAGAGCAGTGCTAAGGAGGCCAAGGTCAGTCTTCTTGAGACATGTTCTTGGTGATGAAAACACAAACAAACAAGGTGCCCTGCTTGAGCACGTCAGCAAACACAACCTGTTGACACACAGCCTGTGGGCCGGGGCTGAATTCACTTTGCTTCTGTCACAGGAGGCCCTGGAGAGATGGAATGGGAGAGTGAAGCTGACTTCCCACAAATCCTCCCCACAGTCAAACGGAGGCCACGGCTCAGGGCACCGTCTCGCTCCTGGTGGGCTGAGAGACAAAGAGCCAGCTTGGAGGTCCCTTGGAGATATGCTTAGTTTACAAGTGGGGAAGCTGAGGCCTCAAGGATGCCAAGCTGTTAAAACATACCAGGAATACTGAAATGTTTCAGGGGCAGTGACAGACTGGACAGTGTCCAGCAGTGGATCCCAGGGTGGAAAGGGGCTTGAAACTCTCTCCTAGAAGGGCAAGTGGAGAAACAGGTGGTCCCGCCTGGCTAAGGTCAATTCATAAGCAGTGCTGAGGACCGGAGGACACGGGTCCCAGGGAAGGAAGGGGAAGAACTGCAGATGGGTCACAAAATGTCAGAGCCTGACTCAGTGTAAGGGTCCCTTCCAGAAAAGAATTGTAAGGTTGGACACAGCAGTCCTCAAATCCGCTTCCACGCCATCTCCCCATCCCCTCCTCTAGCCCTCAAATCTGCCTCAACCCTTGGAGCCTTACATCCTAGTCAGAGCCAATCCCAGGGAGGCAGGCAGGAACAGGCCCATCTGATTGGAGGAAGGCTGTCTAAAGGCGGGGCCCAGTTGTTGACTGACTGGGAGGGCAGCTTGCCTTGGCCGGAGCTGTGGCTGAGCAGAGAGGCCAGGCCCTTGCTGGAAGGCAGAGTGGGCAGAGGCTCTGGAGCAGCTGGTCAGCCAGGGGCCTTTGGCAGTGGCAATGGCTCTGCTCAGCTGGTGAAGTGATGTTCTCCTCTGATTGAGCTAATTATGCTGATTGAATTTCCTCCTTCTCCCTTTGGTGCTTCTTTCTGCCTCCCCCTCTCCTGTCTCTTCCCTACTCCTCCCTTTAGAGAGAAAGGGAAAGGTTTCCTTAATGTGACTGGTAATTGTTATGCACACAGTGTCAGATGTTAATGCAGGCCCTGATTGACAGCTAATCAGCCCATCAGCTGTACAAAAAGAGTGAATAACTCGGTAATTTGATTTCCCCTGATTCCCCTGCGTGGGATGGCAGGAAAGTCTAAATTAGCAATCAGGGAGCCTGTGGCAGATCCCGGGGGGTGGTGTTGGGGCTGGAGGGGCTGGAGGAGCTAGAAGGGCTGTGGTGCACCTGCAGCCCCCTGAGGCCCAGTATCCACCGGGCGAGGGGCGTGTCTACTGACCTCCACTTGGGCGATGGGGGAGCGAAGTGTGGAGGGCTGTGCAGTAAAGCCTCCATCAGTGGATGCCCCTTCCTTGGGGGTGGCAGGAGAGAGGCCTCAAGTTGGCCTCTGGGAGAAGGTCTGGGTGTCCTTGGATCCTGTGGTCTAGACCATAGGTGGTCACCATGATGGAAGCGGCAGGGACATGGCCGCTTCCTCTGGGCCCTCACAGTCCTTTCAAAGCTGGTTGCCACGGTTTCCACCATGTGACCCAAATTCTTCTAATTTAGGGAGATAGAAGTCCCCTCACTCTGCTTTTGGCAGATTCCATTCAGGTAAAATGGAACACAGAAAAAGCACCTGAGGGTTATTTGGTCCCAGATGAAGCTATCTCTGGCCTTGTTGGACAGGCAATAGAAGCTGGTCACAGTTAGTGTTCACTGGGGACCCACTGCGCCCATAGACCATATCAAGTGCTTGCCCATCGTGTAGAGGAAGACAGACCGAGCACCTGGCTCAGAGTCCCACAGTGAGAGAGTGGTGGAACTGGGATTCAAACCCAAGGCAGCACCAGCTGTTTGACTGTGTTAGGAGGGGGGCAGGATTAGCAGCCATTTCCACTGTGGTCTAGCCTAGGGTGCCACCTCCCCACGAGGTCCTGGCCCTAGAGAGTCCCAGCCAGAGAAATGCCCATGTGTATCGGTAGCCGCACAGACATGTGTGGCTGTTTGTCCTTTATAGATGGCGAAAATGAGGCTGAGAGGGCAAGGGCTTGCCCGAGGTTACTTACAAAGCCATTGACCCAGCTGGCTGGACGCCCATTCTCCTGCCCCAGCCCAGCAGTGCCCAGCAGCCCCCAGCAGCACCCACCACAACAGTCTCTCCTGTCCTGTCTCTCCTGACTTAGCCCCTCCTCTGCCCCACCTGGGTTGTGGGTACTGTGGGTGGGGCTGGGACCAGAGGCCAGTAGGGCCTGGAGGTGCCTAGGAAGGACTCTAGGTGGCAATAGCAATTGTTGAGCCCACAGTAGTGCCACTTGCTTCAGGAGAGGCGGCTGCTGGAGGAGCAGGGGCCTTGGGTTTGCCCCCCTGGCTTTCTGAGAACAAGGCCTGGGCCCTGGTGGGAAGAGCTGTCGGTGGTGTGGTTTCGCATGGGTGCACTTAAGTGTATTCAACCTGTGTTCACACCACATGTCCCACAGCCCATCTTTGGGGATCAGGACCTTGTGGTGGTCTCCAAAGGCCATCTGTCTTCTAGCTGTCCTATCAGCACCCCTACCCGGGGTGAACCCACCATCTCGGCATTGAGAGTGGACAAGGGGCCTGGGAAGAGGCAGGGGGCCGGAATCACAGTCTTCATCCTCCAGGGCACTTAGGAGGCTGGGTTTTAAGGGGAGCAACAGTCAGATGAAGCAGGAGTGTGGAAGCTGAGGACGATGGCCTTGACCTGGGTGGGGTCAACCTACGCATGGCCTTGGGAGGGGCCTGTGGCCAGCTCTGAGGTCACAAAGAAGTTAAGTCCTGGAGAGGTGGGATTTAGAGAGGAGGATGCCTGGGAACAGTTGAAGAACCTGTTTTCTTCTTTTTTTTGAGACAGAGTCTCACTTTGTCACCTTGTGAGTGCTGTGGTATCATCATAGCTCACAGCAACCTCAAATTCTTGGGCTCAAGCCATCCTCTCACCTTAGCCTCCCAAGTCCCTTCTGAGGGACTACCAGTGCCGACCACAACGCCTCGCTATTTTTAGAGATAGGGTCTTGCTCTTGCTCAGGCTGGTCTCAAACTTCTGAGCTCAAGCAATCCACCCACCCGGGCCTCCCAGAGTTCTAGGATTATAGACGTGAGCCTCTGCATCTGGCCAGGCTTGTTTCATTCTAGTCACTGTGCTGGCTGATGAAAGATAATTACCCCCATCGTATAGATGATGAAACTGAGACTCAGAGAGCTTAAAAAAAGTTGTTCAAGGTCACACCTCCAGGAAGAGGGAACATAAAGGCAGAGGTGTGGGGGACAGGGAGAAATAGGACATGAGGACCAGCTGGGGTGTCCTGGGCGTGGGTAGCATTTACGCAGAGGAGAAGGCTGGGGCCTCAGGTTCTGGGCAGGTTCAGAGTGGCCTTGGAGGATACAAAGTAAAGTTCATGTCCCAAACAAGGAGGAGCTGAGACATCACCAAAACAGAGTCTATTGCCAGCTCAAGGAAGGCCTAGGTCTCTAAAATTCATCAGGACCCCAGAGCTTTGAGGCAGGGCATGAGGTCAAAGGAGAGTTGAACACTCTGAGCTGCTGACTCAGATATTTGCCTGTTTTTTAGCCAGCAAGAGTTTATTGAGGAAGTGCTGGGTGGACAGTGCTGTCCTGTGTGGATGTGTGCACTTGAGCGTTATATGCACATACGTGTGCACCAGGGGAGGTGTGCAATGTCGCCTGCTGCACCAGCAGTGGCGGACAAGGCTGACATTGACTGAGCTCTGAGTTTGCGTCCAGCTCTGGGTTAAGTGCTTGACCTGTCCTAACCCATCTACTCCTCACATCAGCCCCACAGTAATGCCCCTCCTTGCCCATCTTACAGAACTTAAGTCATTGCCCCAGGTCACCTAGCTGAGAGGGAGTAGAACTGGCTTCTGCATCTGGGCTCTTTGGCTTCAAGGCTAATAATTTCACTAATCACCCAAGTAAATATATACTAGCAGGCTGTGATGCATGTTGCGGGGAGAGCCAGGGACAGCAGGGCACCCTCAGTCTCTCCAGAGCCTCCACGGGCATGTGGCACTGGGGGCTCGGGAAGACCTGCTGCTCATCTGGAAGGCTGGGTTAGGGTCCCCTTTGCCAGAAGTGGCCCCTGCAGCTCAGAGGGTGTTCTGCAACTTGCGAGGCCCTCAGCTCACCTTCCGAGCTCCCCACTCCCACCCACTGAGGGTCCCGCAGGTGTCGGTTTCTGAGCTGTCGAGGCTTTTGGTCTCATGTTCACCCTTAGTCCTCTGAGGGCCCATGGGAAGTAGACCTCGCTGGCCGCCAACCCCGATATCCCTGAGTGACGTTTTCATGGTCCGGTGGTGCTGATCTGTGGGCTGTCTCCCCAGTATGCAACAACTGAAGGGCAGGCTGACAGGGCCTCTGCTGGGACAAGTGTTTAGCTTCTGGTCCCTGAACTTGCCCCTCCTATTTCCCTCATCACCAGCTGCTGCCCCCACACCCTATCAAGGAGCTGCCTGGGATCTGAGTCCCATGAACCCCCAGGGAAGCTGAGGCTCTGGCATCCCAGACCCATGGGCTCTGTCTCCAGACTTCTGCTCAGCTCCTACTTGGAGGTTTGGTGGTCCCTGGAGGCCACCTCCCTGGCTGTGCTGGGTACTTCCAGGGCTATCTCACCCATGCACTGTCCTGTCACTTCCTCTCCCACTCTGACCCCAGGCTCATCATCCACTCTGGTTGCATCAGAGAAGACACTGCTGACCCCCAGAGCATCCATGGCCTCTTACTGCTCTTATGCTCTTGTCTGACCCCACTGCATGTCTGGAAGCTTATACAACATACCCATTTTATAGATGAATAAACTGACACTTGGGGAGGATGAGCAGCTTGAGATAAGAAGTAGAGTGGACCTTTTGGAATCCAGAGTCCATGATCAGGGTACAGAAAGTTCTGCTGTCTCACTCTGTTCACCCAGCCCACCTCCCCTCTCCCATAGGTTGGCTGCAACCCCTAGCCTGGGTCTAACTCATCCTGAAGGGACAGGGGCAATGTTGTCTCACTATTAAGTCTGAATGGCCAGTATGGGGTGAAGGAGGAGAGGGTATTTGGGACAAACTGAGTCAGAGACTAGCCACATGGGCCAGGCTGGGTCAGAACCCAGAACCAGAGGAAAGAGGCAGAGGCAGTGGGGGCTGTCTGGTACCAGCAGTGGAGCTTGGAGACTGGTCTGTGTTGCTTGAGAGTTGTCCCCATGCAGGACTGCCATGGGTAGATTGGGGTGAAGGGGACAGCCACATGACTCCTGCCTTGGTTCCATCTCTTGCACACTTTTACTTGGGACTGAGAGCAGGGAACAGAGATGTCTTGTGAGTTGTCTGAGGCCACACAGGCAGAGATAGTCAGTCAAGACCAGGGCCCTAGGTGTCTCGGCCCACCCCGGGATTGACACCTCTCCCAGAGTCAGCAGTCAGAGCCAGCTCAGGCCAGGCTGCAGGCACTGCAGGGCAGGAGGCCCCTGTCACATAGGGCCCAGGGCTTATATCAGGGAGCCTGGTTGCCATAGTTGTACCCTTGCCACATTCTCATGCAAATGCACCCCCCCCCCATTTGTATACAACTCACACACACAGTGTGAGCCAGTCACAACTCACAGGTGCACATAATCACACACAGCACAGACAGGTGATCTGAGAGCCAGGCACCTGGAGCTCTGGGCCTGCTTTGCCCTTCCTATGTGACCTTGAACAGCTTTGGGCCTTATCTTAAAGCCATTTCTGGTGGTTCCTGTGTCTTATTCTCCCCCAGAAACTGACCACCCCTTGCAGTGCCTGCCTCCTCTCTCTGCATTCAGGGATCCTTATTACACTACTTGCTTTTTTAAGAGTCTGTTTTCCTCCAACCCCCTCAGACTGAAGATGCCTCCATAGTGGGGCTCGGAGGTCGAAATGGGTTCAGGCTCAGCCAGTTCCCTCCAAATAGGCCTCGGCTCCTCCCCAATCCTCTAACCCAGCCTGCTCACTGAAGATCTTGTTAAAATGTAGATTCTGACTGTGCAGTTTCTAACAAGCTCCCAGGTGATAGATGCTGCTGGCCACAGCATCCTCTCTCCCACCTCCCTACAAATGCAAGCCTTGGCTTCATCCCCTCTAATGGAAGGAATTTGCAGCCCTTAGGGGCAGGTTCCTTTACTGTTCAAATCCTGTAACTCAAACTCCACTCTACCCACCAGATTGGGCTCTATCTCCAGGCAAACTTCAAGGATTGCAAAGGCAGGTCAAGGGCTTCTGGGTTTGTCCTCCTCCTGCCTGGGCAGCTGCAGTTCCTTCAGTGGGTCTGGGGCTATCATGTTTGTACCTTCTAAAGTTGGTAGGGCCCCCCTAAAGTGTGGTGAGAACTATGCACAACACTCGAGGGAAGTCTAGCTTGAGCAGGTGCAGTGAGGCAATCACCTCCTTTAATCTATTCACCATACTTCTATTGATAAAGCCTAAGAATGAACTAAATTTCTTCAGCAACCACCTCACTTTGCTTGCCCTTACTTACCCGTGGCCACCTAACTAAGGATGCCAACACTTGGCCTCACATTAGTTCTGACATACAAGAAGAGTTCTAATCAGCAACAATGCTGCTATACAGCAAGGGGTGCAGTTTGTGCTCAGTCTGGTGGGGGGTCCCCTCCCTTCTCTCTCCTGTCCCTGCACTGACTCAGAGGTCTCTGCAGTCTCCTTGTTTGTTGGCCCATTGGTGTGTTCGCTGTAGCTGGTTCACACTCCCTCTGCGTGTTTGACCTGCCTATACCCCTATGACCCATCACAGTTGAGGAACCACAAACACACAGTAACAGGAGGAAGTCTAAATTAGGGAACCTGATATAAATGTGAGTCTGCCTTCCCAAGGAGTCACCTTAGCACACCAGTGGGTCCTGCGGAAGAAGGGCGGGAAGAGGCAGGGAGACTGGAGCACTTCATTCATTCATTCATTCAGCCGACAGATACTTACTAAAGCACCCACCCTGGCTTGGCACTGCTCGATGTGCTGGGGACGGGAAAGAGTAAGACAGACAAGGCTCCTGTCTTTCCTATCATCAGGGAATTGGGGAGACAGAGAAGAAAACCAAATAAAGATAGAAGGGAGGGAGCTAGGGAGAGAGGTCGGGGGAGGGAGCCACTCTAGACAGTGCAGGAAAACAGTTAATACCCATGTTCAAACCCTGACCTTGGCGGTATGGCCTGGGGCAGGTCACCAGCTCTGTGCTCAGTTTTCTTAACCCCCAGACTAGTACAAAAAAACCTATACTGTGCCTGGCACATAGTGAGGGCTTCCCATGAGATGAGGGGGACTGAGGAGCCTTCTTTGAAGTGGAGGTATTTAATAGGAGCCAGTCATGCACAAATCAGGAGGAAGGGAACAGGGTGTGGAAGGGCCTGAGGCAGGAGAAAGGTTGGCATGTTAGGGGGACTGAAAGAAGAAAGGGGCTGCAGAGGGGAAGCGGAAGAAGCAGAGGGCAGAGATTCGGGAGGGGCTGTAGGATGGGCCAGCTTAGGGCCACTGTCCACGGTTTATTTAGACTATGAACCAAAGCCGGGGTAGGGGGCACCACTGAAGAGTTATAAGTAGGGACACAGACTGATTTGCTTTTTCAGGCTTGTGTGCGCTTTGGCACAGGGTGGCTTGCGGGAAGCCAGGAGGAGAAGGACGAGGACTAGACTTCCAACCCCAGGCCCAGGTCTGAGCCAAGACCATAAACCCAGTCTGGAACTGTGGCCAATAAAGGGAGAGGGAGAAGTGGCTCCCCACTGTTCCAGAATCTTCCTAATCCAGCAGAGCCTGGAAGGGAGAAGCAAAGAAGCCTGGAGGGGAGCTTTTGAGGGATGTTATTTTGCATCTTAATTACATGCTAAGTAGGCCCGTGGGCAGGGCCAGCTGTGGAGCATTAGCTGCCACCAAACTCCAGTGACTCAGGCCACAGAGCCTTAAAATATTTATTTTTCGCTGCATTTGAAATTCAGCATCTGCGAGGGAGCTGCCACGGGGAAGCAGAAGCGGGAACCTGTTGGCAACAGTGGTGTGGAAACAGTGCAGGACACACAGGTCCTGCTTCCTGAGCACAGTGTCACTGCAGAGGCTGGTGCCTGTGGCCTGCATGACAGGCTGTCCTGGCACCTCCTGTGGGGACCATGGCTCTCTCTATTACAAATTGATTTTCTGCTTTGTAGCCTGGACCCATAGTTTGCAGCCTGAGTCTCACATTGCTGTTGGGTCCATTTGAGGAAAAATTCAACCTTTGAGCCCTGGGCACGGGAGCGTGTGAGTGGGTATGTTCTGCTGTGTCTTGAATATCTGACATTTCCCTGGCGTGCGTGGGGTGGGGAGGTAGGGTGGCAGCGGTGCAGAGTGGCAGTGGTGTAGATGGTGGGTTGTTCCTGCTCTCTACCACCATTTACCCATGCTGTGGCATTGGCCAAAGTACTATAGCCTTCTGCCCTTGTCAGAAAAATGGGACTAAAGCTCCTACTATGCATGGCTGTCATGAGGCTTACGTGAGGTTATTCATACCAAGCACCTGGCCCAGGGCCTGGCTGGTTCTGGGTTCTGCAATCATGGTCTAACTCCCCTATGACCAGAGGGGATGCTGGCCACAGCTCTCGGGCACCTGGACACCAGCAATGGGCTCAGACTGGGGATGACGCCCAGATAAGGGGGAGGACAAGCAGTTTCTCCCCCTCCTCACAGCCAGGGCTGCTGGGGTGGGGTGGGCAGGGAACTTAAATGTTCCATGACTCAGATCCTACTCTTTTATTCTAGAGAGTCTGCTGAGGCTGGGAGCTGGGCTGGATTACCGTGAAGTGCTCCTAATTTGCACAGAGAGATAAGAAGCTCATCAGAGCTGAGAGAGGGAGGGACTGCTGCTCCCAGGCAGCTGCTGCACGCTGGTCCTAGGTGAGCCGGAATCTCTGGCTGGGGATGGGGAGCCTGGGCTCACCCTCCCTCAGTGGCCCTCTCTAGGTCCCCTCACCATGGCAGGAAGTGGCAGGGCAGGGACAGACTCATATTTCTGAAAATTGGACAAACTACTAAGCTTTGTGAACACTGGTCCTGCCTGAGGGCTGCGTTACTATAAATAGGAGGCTGGACTGTCCCCACCTCTGCCACCCCCAACCCAGATATCTTTACTTTCTAGGGCTAGCTTAGCCTAGGGCCTGGGCTCTTGCTGCTGGAAGGACCCAGGCAGATCTTAGGAAGAAACTCCTAAAGCAGGACCAGTGCAATCCTGGCTTCAGGGGGCCTTTAGGGAAACCCAACCCTATCTCCCAGCTCTGAGCCTTGGCCTTGGGAAGTTGACTGGCCCACACTAGACAAGTTGCTGAACTTTCTCAGGCTCAGAAAGAGATCAAGAGGGCAGCAAAGAGGTCTCGGGAACTTCATTCTGGTGGGACGAACTCCTCATTTCTAAGCAAGGAAGAGGTTTTTGTTGTTGTTGTTGTTTTTTGAGACAGGGTCTCGCTTTATGGTCCTTGGTTAAGAGCTGCAGCATCATAGCTCACAGCAACCTCAAACTCTTGGGCTCGAGTGATCATCTTGCTTCAGCCTTCCAAGTGGCTGGGAATACAAGTGCCCACCACAACACCTGGCTGGAGTTAGAGACGGGGTCTTGCTTTTGCTCAGGCTGGTCTCAAACTCCTGAGCTCAAGCAATCCACTTGTTTCAGCCTCCCAGAGTGCTGGGATTACAGGTGTGAGCCACTGCCCCCGGTCATAGGAAGGAAGGATTTTCATGGACATTGTCTCAGAATTCTCAGAGCCATCCTGAGAAGTAGGAATTATTGCCTCGTTCTATAGAGAAAGCTACTGAGGCACAGAAAGGGCATTGATAGCAGGGAAAAGACAGGGCAGGAATGCTGCTCCTCAGGGCTGTGGACTGACTGTGGGGCTGGGTGGGAGGTTTGGCCTGGACTTCTGCCGAGACAGGGCTTAGACTCCCGCCAAAGTGTGGGGCCTGGACTCCTGCGGTGTCTATAGTGATAAGGAGAGGAGGCACCTGTAGGTGGTCAAGGCAGTGTATCCCCTGGCTGCAAGATGAATGATACTGCTAGACTGGGGGGTCCTGGGGCTGAGAGACCGTGCAGCAAGGAGAGTCACAAAAGCTGGCTCCTTGCAGTTCAGTCCTGTTCTCTTGTGGGTGAACAGGATGTACAGAGGGGTTAGGGTGGGGAGGCTGCAGAAAGGGAAGAGCACTGGATTAGGAGTCTTGGGTCTTGGGTGAGAATCCAACCTCCATTCATTCAACAAACATTTATTGAGTACTTTGGTACTATCCTATTGAATCCTCCCCTAATAGCGCCCCTAATTCAGAACTCTTTCTGAATTTCATTGATTTCAAGACATAATCTCAGAAATAGGCAATATTTTACAATGAGGGCTTATAACTGATAGCATTTTTTCTTTCTCAGTGGTCTATGTCAGAATGGCATGTTTTACAGCCATCAAGTAGAGAACTACCTCAATTTAAAAAATAAGGAACAATAATAGTATGATAACAGTATTAATAGATAACATTCGGTAAGTGCTGACCACATGCCAGGCGCTGGATTTAGACTTCTGAAATTATTTTTATTAATATTACCATTTCCTGGTGGGAAACTGAGGCTAGTCTGTAGTCAGGTCATCCTGAACACACCTGATATTGTCTGATCTTGGAAGCTAAGCAGGGTTGGGACTGGTTAGTCCTTGGATGGGAGAACACTGAGGCTGAAGAGGTTGCTCAAGGTCACATGGCACTTGTTGTGAAGTAGATGGCTGCAGCTTCTGGGGTTCTGCACTTCATAGGACACCACCTTCCAGGTGCTCATGGAGAGGCTTTAGCTGGGCCCTGGGGCAAGACCCCTGATCAAAGCGAAGGGGGACCTGGCCTGCCAAGACCTGTAGTGGGGAGTTGTGAGTGGGCTGGCGATGGGCCTGAGTAGGCTCAGGAGGCCCTGAGAGGCTGCAGATGGGGGTGGGACTAGGAGGATGGGTACAGTGGGTACTAGGGAAGACGGGTTCAATAGGTGCCAGGGAATGCTTGGGAATGGGGGGGCACTTCACAAAGGACATGCCTCTGGCTTTCTACCACTCTCTAGAACCTTCTTCCCCACCACTTCCTTTGCTACTGTTTCTTGAACACCACCACCTCCTCCACGCAAGGGAATGGCAGCGTGTCCATGCAAGGTGGCCCCAGAAGTCATGGGACTCTATGGGCCTCCACTAGGTCTTGCCCCCAAATGACCAAAACCTCAAAATCTGGTAAAGTCAAGTTGCTGAATAGAAGCACTGTGGACAGGAGCATAAGGGGCTAGTGGGGGAGGCTTGCAACCTACAATGGAAGGCCAACTAACTTCTGCAGTGTCAGGGCCCAGGGAGGGGTAGGGGGGCTTAGTGGATAAGAACACAGGTTTTGGAGTCAGAAAGACTTTGGTTCAAACTTGGGCTCCTTCATTTATTCACTGTGAGACTCAGGCAAGGTTGGTAACTCCATTAAGCCTCGATTTCCTCATCTATAAAAACAGAATAATAATTTAGTCATCTATTGTTGAGCAACAAGACTCTCCAAACTTTAGCCACTGAACACACTGCACATTGATTATCTTGCAGTTTCTGTGGATCAGGAATCTGGGCAGGGAGGGGACCAGGGGTAGAGTCAAGGGGGAAGAAGGGTCTCTAAAAAGGAGAGGAGGCCCGTCCGGGGATCGGAAAGGCTTATTAGCAGAGAAAGGAGAAAAAAGAGCAGAGTGGAGTCTGACCAGGAGCCAGCTCAGCTGTCACACAGTTTCAAGAGATTTTTATTAACCCTTATCAGTTGAATTGAGTGTGGGAAGGGGTTCCCAGAAGGTGTCATCCATTCTAGAGAGGGACTCCAGAACAAATCTAGGAGTTACTCCCTTAACTGGTCACCAGCCAGGGCAAGAGTAAAAGTTACTGTTCTGTTGTTTCCCCGGAACACTGGCCTTGAAGCGTTCTGGGGACGGGGAGTGGGTTTGCTGTGATCTTGCGGTTTGGAGAGTGGGTTTGCTGTGATCCTGCAGTTTGGTTTCTGGCTTGCTCTTTTCCACCAGCTATCTCCCCAGACAGGAGTCAGGGTGGCAAGGACTTCTTTCCCATGGGCATGGCTTAGCTGGTCATCTGTTCAGGGGTTCTCACAAGACTGCAGTCAAGCTGTCACTGGGCTATAGTCTCATCTGAAGGCTCCGCTGGAGAAGGATGAATGTGTTTGAGGGATTTAGTTCCCGGAGGGCTGTCAGACTAAGGAACAGCCTGAAGGAAGCTCTTGGTTTCTTGGCACATGGTTCTCTTCAGCCTCATCAGAGTACGTACATGAGGAAGTTACAGTCTTGTATAACTTCCTCTTGGAAGTGTCATCCCATCAATTTTGCCAGGGCTTCCTCATTAGAAGCAAATCACTAGTTCCAGTCCACATGCAGGAGAAGGGGATTACATAAGGTGGCAGGCATCACATCAGAATATGATAAGGAAAGGCATAAAGATTAAATGGGGGCCTTAGCTGTCTAATGCCAGCGCAGCCTCTAGCTCGCTGAGCTCCAGCCGAAGAAGGAGGGGTAAGTAAGGAGGTCTTTATACCATGGCTCGTACAAAGCAGACTGCCCGCAAATCCACCTGTGGTAAAGCACCCAGGAAGCAACTGGCTACAAAAGCCGCTCGCAAGAGTGCGCCCTCTACTGGAGGGGTGAAGAAACCTCATCGCTGCAGGCCTGGTACTGTGGCACTCTGTGAAATAAGACGTTATCCGAAGTCCACTGAACTGATTCGCAAACTTCCTTTCTAGCATCTGGTGCGAGAAATTGCTCAGGACTTTAAGACAGATCTGCGCTTCCAGAGCTCAGCTATTGGTGCTTTGCAGGAGGCAAGGGAGGCCTATCTGGTTGGCCTTTTTGAAGACGCCAACCTGTGTGCTATCCATGCCAAACATGTAACAATTATGCCAAAAGACACCCAGCTAGCACGCCGCATACGTGGAGAACGTGCTTAAGAGTTTGCTATGATGGGAAAACATTTCATTATCAAAAAAAAAAAAATTCTCTTCTTCCTGTTATTGGTAGTTCTGAACGTTAGATTTTTTTTTCCCCCATGGGGTCAAAAGATACTTAAGTATATGATTGCAACTGGAAAAATAGGGGACAGAAATCAGGTATTGG
>CAUYQV010013233.1:0-20127 GCA_963574575.1 Galagoides demidoff | reverse complement strand
GCAGCCCCCCAACACAGTGAGCAGATGATCACTGTGTTGGGGGGCATGGAGCAGCTGCCTAACTCACTCTGGAAAATGAAAGGGACATTAAGCCTCAACCCAGATACCATTTCTTTTCTTTTTTTTTTTTTTTTTTTTTTTTTTGTTGGAGCCTCAAGCTATCCCCCTGGGTAGAGTGCAATGGCATCACAGCTCATAGCAACCTCCAACTCCTGGGCTCAAGCGAGTCTCCTGCCTCCGCCTCCCAAGTAGCTGAGACCACAGGCGCCCGCCACAACGCCTGGCCATTTTTTGGTTACAGCCATCATTGCTGTTTGGCGGGCCCGGGCTGGGGATTCGAACCCGCCACCTTAGGTGTATGTGGCTGGTGCCTTAGCCAACGGAGCCACAGGTGCCGAGCCAAAATTAATTTTAAAATGGGTATTCACTTAAAGGAACCAGGGCTGGCTCGGCACCTGTGGCTCCGTTGGCTAAGGTGGCGGGTTCGAATCCCCAGCCCGGGCCCGCCAAACAGCAATGATGGCTGTAACCAAAAAATGGCCGGGCGTTGGGGCGGGCGCCTGTGGTCCCAGCTACTTGGGAGGTGGAGGCAGGAGACTCGCTTGAGCCCAGGAGTTGGAGGTTGCTGTGAGCTGTGATGCCATGGCACTCTACCCAGGGGGATAGCTTGGGGCTCCGTCTCAAAAAAAAAAAACTAAAGAAAAAAGAAAGAAGAGAGAGTAAGAAGGATGTAGAAAAGGAAGAAGGAAGGAAGAAAGGAAGGAAGGGAGAGAGGGAAAAATGTTAGCCAAAGTCAACATATATGAGCAAGTAGTGATTTAAGTTGCTCAGAACTTCAGGTCTGAGGAACACAGGTCACCAAAGGAAAGTGGGAAAGGAGAGAGGGCAAGTCAGGGTACACCCTGAATTGAGGTCTTCAAACCCCACCCCACCCCCTAACCCCCACTATGCCACTGCCACTGTTATCTCAGCAGATGGAGGAGACAGGAGCATACCGGCATTTTGATATCATTGTGTATCTCCAGCCTGACCTGCTTAACTTTGACAAGCTGTTTATAGCTGGCAGGAGGAAGTATCATATGGGCAGGATGACTGTTCTACTACTGACTTCAGCTGTAGTCTTGGGTTGGCCAGATCATTTAGAAGCTGCAAGAACCAGTGCTGGGCACAGTGTGTCCTGGGCCTTGTTGGGGCAGGAGTAGGAGAAGGATGGAAGTGACAGTTAGCCAAGAGTGACTATTCTGAAAGGGCAGAGGGAGGCCCTGCAGACTTGGCTTGTTTTTTAATTTTGTAAAGAAATTATTGTGCGTGTTTTTAGCTGGGAATTTGGTAAGGCAATCTTTGTAGAAGTCAATTTAAGTTTCTGAAACTAAAAATATAAGGATCCAGAACTTAATTTTTATTCATAGTAACAAAACTATTAAGATGATGATAGTCTGCCAATCCATCGATAGTGCTTTATAGTTCAAAATTATTTCTATGTGCATTACCATCTAAGAAATCACTACCATCCTGACTACTAGCTAGGGGTGGGTACATTCTCCTTCATACACAAGTGGAAATCGAGATTTAGATTATGCACGTACCTGAAAGTCATTCAAATAATATGTGGTAACTTCAAGATGAAGATTGTAAGACACTAAGATCAAGAAGAAAGATAATAACAGCTATCAATAATAATACAATGTAAAAGACACATTGTACATTTTTGTCTTAGGTTGAGTCCAGAAGCAGAATCTGAGGCAAGGATTTAAACACAAGTAGTTTATTGGAAAGTAATTGTTGGGAGACATTTCTCCATGGCTATCTCACATTTCTACACATCTTGTGAAGAGAGCCACTGTCTTTGATCAGGACAGTGATCAATGATTTCAATGTTGTTATATAACAGCATCATTGGAAGACAAGGATAGTATCTCTCTCCACAGAAAAAGAATTTTCTTTTTGTCTTGTTACTTTCCTGTAGTAAAGATGTCTCACTTTGGAGTAAAAGTTCATTGCCTGTGACACAACTTGAATGTGCAAGTATCATGTGGCTCTCTTGGTATCACACTGTAGAAATTGGGGCTTGGGGAGCAAGCTAGTGCACCAATGCTCTGGTTACTGTTATTGCTGTGAGTAATAAAGCCTTTTATATCTGACCCAGGAGTCTTGAGTCTTCTACGAGCATTCATGATGACTGTGTCAAGCTGACTTATACCTTGCAAGTAGAGCAAAATCTCAGACCCTTCATAGTTCTTGACTGTGATTCTAAGAGGCACCAGTAGGGGTGTTGAAAGTAAGACAGGGAAGGAAAGAAAGTCAATATAGATGTGTTTATCACAGCAGTTACTGCTATGGGAAACTGAAGACGGGAACTTCGAAAGTTTTTTGTTTGGGGCCCTTAGTTGATAACTCTTCAATGAAAGGAGAAGTTCATATTCAAATAACACACAAAATGCTCAATTTCACTTTCTTCCTATAAACCTCTAGACTGAAATCATATTTTATTTTTCTTATTTCTTCTTTGTTTCTTTAGGTATGGTACTTGGCCATATATAATACTCCAAATAAAACAAAACAAAAACAATCAAACTAAAATTTAGTACCTTTGAAAGCACTGCCTGAAGACTGAAACTGTTGATTATTTTAGTTGTTTCATTGGTTGTCTATAATTTAATAATTTTAGCTTGAAGTTAGCAAAATCCATAAACCCAAGTGAAAACTGGCAATGCTATGTATTCACCGTTTCCTTTCTGGCTAGTTGTAAGAAATCTTTGCAGTTCCAAAGCAGAATAAAATAACAAAGCAAAGGGAACAGGAAGAATAGTCATCAAAGGGACATTTTTTTCCCCTTTCTTTCTATATTCTGGACCTCTGAGGCTGCACCTTGAGTTTGAACATGTATTAAAGTTGGCACGGAGCCATTTTCCTCCTGGGCTATAATTTCAGAAAGGCTTGTCTGGGAAGAAATGACCTTTCAGCCACTTTAAAAGCAGCTCCTCCCTTATACCCTGTGATGTCAAGGCTGACTGGGACTGTGGCAGAGCTCTCAATTAAAAAGATGACTTCTAAATGGTGTCTCATCATGTCACCTCAGCCTTTTGATGGTGACCCCTGTGGCCAGAAGGAGAATTGTGGCTGCACGCAAGTCAAAAGTTAGAGTCATGAGTTTGGAAATGAACAGAAAAATGAAAAGGAGAATACCACCCCTTTTAGTGGAAAATGTTATCAGAATATGAAATACAAGCAGCTGTGAATAGAGTAGTCCACTTGGCTTCACACCAGTGATGGCTGCTTGCTCTGGGCTCTACTTCCATAGGGCATTTAAACTTTTTGAAGATCAAAGGCATCCTTGGGAATATGTCTTTATTTTTCTCCCCGGCCTACCTTCCTTTGTGCATTCTTCTCTGATTATTTTCATCTATCCCGGTAATGCATCTCTTGGGCTTTGAAATGAAGTTAAGAAAGGTAGCTCCCTGGGAGACAGGAAGTCTTGTCACAATTTGATCTGTCCAGATAAGCTATCCATTATCTTGTTTTGACAGGTCTAGTCAAATGTAGCTATTTAGTGTTCTATCACATTAACTTTGACAGATGTATGGCCTTCCCTGGCCTTCCCCTTAAGAAAAAAGCAAGGGATATTTTTATCTTATAAATGTGGAATGAAGGATTCTGACCAGTGGTATAAGTACCTAAAATCCCATAGGAGAAACATTGGAAGGTTGTTTTATTCTACTCAGATTTCTAATTCCCAGATCTATGGCTAATTTAACATATGCCCAGACAAAGGTTTATGTACAAATATTTCATTCAGTGAACTCTACAAAATTGGCTAATATGTTAATTTAAACAAATAGTCTTATCTTCGCACTTTATTCTACATTCCAGTGGTATAAAAGGATCAGGGGTCAAAAAATTAAGTTCTTTTAAAAGAATCTGACCTCAGGGTGGGAAGGAGGATAGAAAATTTAAAGCAATGAAATCTAGCACAAAGAAAAGGGTAGATTAGATAAGACTGCAAACAGTAAAGTTCTGTGTGATAGACTGTAAAAAACTGTAGGAAGATATTAAGAAGGAATGTGGTAAATGTGAATATACGAATGAAGTAGGATCTCATATTTAATTCTGAAAAAACAAGTTGCATATAATGTGATTCTGTTATTTAATAATTACACATACGCATACATAGGTATATAATTGGTGATCTATTCCATCTCCTTCCTGGGCTTGTGTATGTTAATGCATTCACAGCAACTGCACCTTCATATAATTTATATATAAGATTCTAGAATAAATTTAATTAATAAATAAAATTATTATGATTGATTTAAGAAACCTCAATTTGGACCAGTTTGTTTTAAGATTTTCATTATTATAATAAAGGCTTTCCAAATAGTGGTCTGCATACCCATCCTAAGTATTTCCATAGGAAAATCTTCTAGAAGTAGAATTGCTTTCTATAAACCAGTGCACATAATGTGCACTAACATTGAACAAGATTACAATCCCACCACTAAAGCATACCTGTAATTCCCAAAGCCCTTGCCCCACCCCACTGTCAAGGTAAGGTATATTCTTATGTTATTATAAATTATACTTGACCCTTAGGAGGGCAAATGTGCTTATTTATGGGCTAATTTACATAGTTGTCCATTTTAATTTGGGGTTGTACATTTATTTCTTTGGTTTGTGTAAATATTAAAAATTATACTTGCTTCATTTAAAAGATCACTTGCCATACTACAGTACCTTAAGTAAAGTTAGTTTTTGTTCTTTTTTCATAAACAGAAGTCCATACCTTGGCTTCTCCTCTGTCTTTCTTCTCATTCATCAAGGTTGTTAGGCCCTTACTCATTTTCTTATTGTTATGAATGGCAGCGCCAACTTTAGTAATAAAAATGCACTCTAGGTAAGAAGTGGAAGGACAAAAAGCCCATTGCTTGTGCCTTCTGAGTTTTCTCCATCTTTCTTGCAGCCCCACTCCATGACTTCCACTCACTTCTATTGGTCAGTACTGTGCCACACTCACTTCTATTGGTCAGTACTATGTCACACTCACTTTCTATTGGTCAGTACTATGCCATATTCACTTCTATTGGTCAGTACTAGCTGCAAAGCAACTGTACTCTGAAAAAGAAGTTGGAAAACAAAATTACATGCACATACTGCCTCCTGGCTACTCCCAAATAGATAAATAAAACCAAATTTTTCATAAAAAGAAAGAAAATAGTGAATACTGGATTGGTCACTAGTAATGTCAGGCACAATTTCAAAATGTTTTTGCCTACTGAAGATAGCCTTTATCTTTTGTTTTAAATGCTTTTTTTTTTTTTTTACTAATTTATTAACATTTAGATTTTTACTTTTACTATTGAAATTAAATTTACAATCTTTTCATTCAGAGATTTCTTTTTCCTTTGTTGCTGTCTCTGTCTCTGTATAGTTATACTAGTATTGTTTACCACATGTCTGGGTTTCCTCACCTCTATGTGCATGGTGAGATTTTATTTCTTGTTACCCTTGGGGGGGTGCCATTATATAATAAGCTCTAAAGGGAAGTGTATTTGCGATCTTAAATACACATGTCTAATTTCTTGCTTTCAATCTTTACTTATGTATCAGTCATGAGACTACGACAGGTTAAGTTATGCCACAGGATCAAATAACCTGCAATTCTTAGTGGAAGAAATGTTTATTTCCCCCTCATACTAATTGTGTAAGGTGGGTTGATTAGGGCTTCCACTGTGTCAAATTATTCACAGCTTTTAGCAGTTTTCCTTTCAAAGCATTTATATACTTGTCACTGTCATTTCATTGACCAAAGCAAGGAACATAGTCATACCCAGTTTGTTCCAGAGGTAGGGAAATATAATTCTGTTATACACAGAAGACAGAGAATAGAGTAAGTTTGCCAAATTTAGAAAAATGCAACATGCCTACTTAAATTTGAATTTCATGTAATTTTTAGAATAAACGTATCCTATGCAATATTTCAGACATAACTTATACATACAAAATTTATTATTGGTCTAAAATTCAAATTTAACTGATCTTGATTTCATTTGGAAATCTTAACAGGGGATTATAATAATTTAGTGAAGTGTACTGATGATTACTCTAGCCCCACAGCCTCCCTTTCTCCATTTCTCTATGACTTAAGAAAGAAGTCTGTCCTTATCTCTTCTCCTTCACAGCTTAAAATTTTTATAGCATTCCAATATGTCCAATATACTTTTTTGTTTGCTTGTTTTTTAAACATAAGGTTTCCTCCTGGCAAGAGTACAGTGGTGCAATGATGAGATTATAGCTCACCGTAACCTCAATTCCTGTGCTCAAGTGATCTTTCAACCATAGTCTCTCAAGTAGCTGGGACTATAGCTTCATGACACCAGTCCCAGGTGATTTTTGAAATTTTTGTAATGACAAGGTCTCAGAGGTTGGTCTTGAATTCCTAGCCTCAAGTGATACTCCAGCCTCAGCCTTCCAAAGGGCTGGGAGTATAGGCATGAGCCACCACATCCAGCCCTCTATATGCTTCTTTTGAGAAATCTTGTATTTCTCACCATTTAAAAAATTTTTATAGAATTCCAATATATTTTCCATTGCCTCTAGGACAGTTTTTAATTTGTGAGTCATATTTTTGTAGTAGTTAATAGCCATGAACATTTTCAACTCCGATCTTTCCCTCTGTGCTCGTTTCATCTGACAACTTTTGATGAGAATACCAACTGCAAATTTTTCTCTAGTTTTTCTCATTTTTATTATAGTAGTTTTTTATAGCACTAATAAATTTTCTTTGATTCATTAGCTTTGTTAATTTAATGATTGCTAATTAAAATTTTTACTCGTTTAAACATTGTCATAATGTTTAATTTTTCATTTGCTGTATTTTCATTCTTAACAGAAAAAGATGTATGTGTGTTTGTTTGTTTGTTTTGTTTTCAGCATTGGGATTAGAAAGAGATATTATGAGAGATTGTGAGGACTATTTTTTTAAACATTCAGTAAATATGGAGCAAGAAGGGAATGTATTTTTGCTAGGCTTTGCTTTGGTTCAGCAGACAGGAAGTAGAGGAAGGGATCAGAGAGATCTTTCTGTTTTTGTTTATTTGACTTGTTTTGATTTGGCAGTAGGATATCTTATCTCTCTGTAGAAGACTTTTTCCATTGAGTGTTGGCAGCCCTGAGGTAAGTAGGCAGCAGCTCAGCTTTCCCTGGCATGTTGCTCTTTCCTGGAGGCAGCTTTGGCTCTTCCATCGGTACCATATGCAAACGCAGAGTGTGTGCCATCCTAGCCCCTGCTTCCTCCCGCTTCAGGCACCTGTAGCAGGTCTCCAGTCCTGCTGCAATTGAATGTATCTTCCTTACCTTCCTCATCATGGTTGAATGTATCTTCCTTACCTTCCTCATCATGGGCCAATTCATTTCTAAACATCCTTGCTCCAAATGAGGGAAGCCATGCCTGGCTTAACTTTGATATTCCTAAGTTTTACCTGCCCTACCTCAAGGATTTAAAATTACACAAGATGGAATAATTTCAGAGTGGGTTTTTATAACTTCACATGAACCATAAGTTACCCAGGGAGAAATAGTGCTATGCAACAACAATCTATGACAATGATTAATACAAATGCTGGAAGTTTCCCCTCAGCAAATGCCTTATAGCATTTAATCAATTTTCAAATCTAATAAACCTAAATCATGTTTGAATTTTCTCAGATGCTTACAGATATCTAGGAGTCACTCGGGATGAATTATTTTCAGAGCTCGTATCATCAGAACTGCATTCAGAAAACCTTCTGCCATGTTTACATCTCATCACCCCTCTTGATGCTCTTAATATGCTTGTCACTCTTCCATAGTGTTAACCATCTTGGTTTGAATTTTTGTGATCCCTCCAAAGTTAATGTTGAAACTTAATCACCTATGCAATAGTATTAAGAGTTGGGATCCCCAGGAGGTGATTAAGACATAAAGGTGATGCCTCCATAAATGGGATCCATGACCTTATAAAAGGGCTGGGGAACAACTAGGCCCCCTTTTGCCTATTTCCTTCCCTTCTGCCATGAGAGAGGGCACGGTGTTCATGCCTCCTGTAGGACACACCCACCATTCAAGGGTTCACTTCAGAAGAAAAGACTGGGCCCTTTCCAGACACGAAATCTGACCCACCATCATCTTGGACTTCCTGATCTCCAGAACAGATTTCTGTTCTTTGCAAATTGGTTTTCAGGTATTTAGTTATAACATTAGGAGTGAAATAATACAGTGACCTTTCTGGCATTTTCCTCAGGACACTCTCTTCCACTGAGGGAGTGCATGCTCTGCCTTGGGTGCCATGAGATCCAGTGGGCTCAGATCATTGGCCCCTCCCCAATTTGTCCTCCACTGCGCTGAAAGGCAGCTTCACTGAGCCTCCCCTGCTGGAAAGAACCTGCTGCCTTTTTCAGATCTGAGAGCTCACCTACTGGGAAGCACTGATGCACCCCATGGGAGGATTGAAAGAACAGTCTGGAGGGGAGGACAATGAGAGAGGACACAGGAGCCTTCTGGCTTCATTTAAACTTCTCCCAAGACAATCAGGAGCAAGTTTTTTTCCTACTAGAAGCAATGTGATTGAGGTGACACATTTAGAAACAATATATTATCTTTTGAATGATGATACAGGAAAAGGGCCTTGTTGAAGGCTTTCTGAAATAGAAAGGTTTGGGTGTGTGTGGGAGGGGGATAATGAAAGAAATTCATATTCGAGTAAGGGATAAAAGACAAATATGAATAGCTGAGTCTTTGTGAAGTTACTTAACTGTTCTCATCAATATTTCTAGCATTAAGAATCTGAAATTATCAGATTTTTAGCACATCAAGGGAAAGAGTTATGCCTCAGGAAATTCAATTAATAAATAAGCCCTCTAGATATATTTAGGCTTTATTAGAAATAGACATACATATATTAGAATCAAGTGCAGAATAAAGTCGGCTCTCAGATCTAATATATTATGAAAATGTGCACTGCTTTTGAAGAAAGGGAAATAAAACACACTCACACACATGCACAACACATTTGGAAGCTTGAATCTAGTGTCTTTCATTTGACATTAAATTCTTGATTGCTTTTTGTTTCATCATTTCTCCCCAGCCCACTCCTTTTCTCGCATGTGTTGCCTATAAGAGCCTTCCTTCCTTCTCCATCTAGTCAGGTTCCAAAGCCTGTTCATTTTAGCAGCTTAACAGCTCTCAGATCCACCCATACCATCCTTCTCCTCTATCTGCCATCTTCCACTTCTGGTTCAATCTTTGTTTCAGATGATCAATGGAACTTTAACTACCTTACTTCCCGAAGCTTGCTCTATCCAAGCTTGATATGACTTACACATGGCTGTCAGTTACCCTTCTGAGACAAAATGTGGTCAAGGCTTTCCCACTTTTTTTTTTTTTTTTAAATAGTGCTAACAAACAACCTAGGATGGTGCAACATGGTTTGGCTTCTCCAACTTTTGTCATCTCAACTCTCATTACCACCTTCTTGTGCTATTTATTCACCTTATCCTTACCTGTTTGAAATTGCCTATGTGTATTATTTTTCTTGCTCAGATCTTGCTCCTTTACTTGGGTAAGTCCTACTCCCCCCACTTATGTGAAATGATGTCTCCAGCAAGAGTTCTTCCCAGATTGCCTCCAGACTGTGTAAAAGTCCTTTCTTCAGGTCTCTAAGAGCACTATGTGATACTCTTTCTCCTCATTGCTTTCTTACTACAGCAGAACAATTAATATACTTTCATTGCTAGATTCAAGGGCAGGGTTGACATTTTAGTCCTCCTTAAACCGCTGGATTCGCTGCCAAGCCTGCCATATGGGAGAAACTCATTAACTTAGAGCTTTGTGCCAGCTGTTCCCTCTGCCTTCAACACTCTTCCCAAATAGCTGCGTGGCTAACTCCCTCACTTCATTCTATCCTTTGTGCAAATATTACTTTCTCGGTGATGCCTACTTTGACAGAAAGAAAGAGACAGAGTTGTAATCTAACCCTAAAACTTAAAAGTATAAAACAAAAAAGAAAACCACTATGTAATCTCATTTATGAATATAAATATCTTTAAAAGTACTAGTAAATAAAATTTAACAACATAGAAAAGGAATACATAATTCATCCTGAACTATAGAAAGGCAAAAATGTATTACAAAAATAATACAATGTACAACATCAGTTGGCAAAATACTCAAAATTCAGTTGTCTCAGTATATGTCAAAAAGGAAATCACTTGCATTGAATTCTAATTCTATACATAAGTAATTAGTAAACCAGAAAAAGAACAGTACCTGTTAACCTCATGAAGATATCAGCAAATCAATAGGCAATATTATACCAAAAACAAAAGACTAAAATTAATTCTATTAAAACCACAATATGCCCCCATGTGGTGGGCACTACAGGGTGTGCCACTGCATCCAGCTTCACTAATTATTTGTAATGTCTTAGGAGTTGTAACCAAAACAAAAGGAGGTTTAAACAAAATATGAATTATAATAATTAGAAAAGGAGGAAAATATTATTAGTGAGTATATCAACAATATTGTATATAGAAAACATGTTGAATCAATCAGAAAGTTGAAACCAATAAAGATTCAGAAGGATATACAAATGTCTATCAATATATAAAAATTTTCATAAATGCCAGAAATAAATAAGTAGAAAATGTAAGAGGAAATATCACCTTCAAAACATCAACAAAGCATGCAAAATGGATAAAAAATAATTATAGCCAATTGTGTGCTAGACATTTATGAATTATAAATGTTAAAAAGGAGAGAGACATCACCGTACCCAAGTGAGAATAACCCACATCACGAAGTCCAAAAGCTGCAGATGCTGGTATAGGTGTGGAGAAAAGGGAATACTTATATAATGCTGGTGGATTGCAAACTAATACAGCCTTTTTGGTAAGAAATATGAGGAGTCCTCAGTAAGCTCAAAGTAGACCTTCTGTTTGATCCCAAAATCCCATTACCAGGTATCTACCCAGAAGAAATAAAATCATTTTACCATGAGGATATTTTCAGTAGAATGTTTACTGCAGCTCAATTCACAATGACCAAGATGTGGAAACAACCCAAGTGCCCATCAACTCATGAATGGGTAAACTATGGTATATAGACTATTATTTTAAATTACACACAAACTATATGGCCACCCTGTATATACCATGGAATACTATTCAGCCATAAAGAAAGATGGAGCCTTTACATCCTTTGTGTTTACCTGGATAGATTTAGAGAACATCATCCTAAATTAAATATCACAAGAACGGAAAAGCAAGCATCCAATGTACTCATTACTAATGTAAAACTAAAAGATGAACAAGAAAAACAAACAAGTACATTCAAGGAGAGGAAAGGGGAGAGGAGGGAAGAGAGATGAAAGAGGAGAGAGGGGGTTTGGTAAGCTCTCACCTAATGCATACAATGTAGAGGTATACGGCGTACCTCCTGGGTAAACAGCTCAACTACAACTTGGACCTTTGGTAACAAATGCAAACAATGTAATCTAATCGTATATACCCTTATCTTAATCTGAAAAAAAAAAAACAGAGGGAGAAACATTTTGTGAATGTCTGTGTCAATATTATATTTTCAATGACAATTATTTCTTTTCTTTTCTTTTCTTTCTTTCTTTTTTTTTTTTTTTTTTTTTTTAGACAGAGCCTTAAGCTGTTGCCCTGAGTAGAAAGCCATGGCATCACAGCTCACAGCAACCTCCAACTGCTGGGCTTAAGCGATTCTCTTGCCTCAGCCTCCGAAGTAGCTGGGACTACAGGTGCCTGCCACAATGCCCGGCTAGTTTTTGGTTGTCATTGTCATTGTTGTTTGGCAGGCCTACACTGGATTCAAACCTGCCAGCTCTTGTGAATGTGGCTGGCACCTCAGCCACTTGAGCTACAGGCACCAAGTCCAATGGCAATTATTTCTAAACGTACTCTCAATTAGAAATTTTGGGGAACTTGAAATTATAATTCTAAATTTTCTATGGAAAATCAAAAATAAATGAAAATAGCTATGTGTTAAATATTCAGTCACAAGGATTAATATTTAACAAGATTTGGCTACTAACATATACTACGAAGCTTGAATCATGAAATGGCATGAGAGTTAAGAGGCAGATTTATGAAACAAAGAAATACCAGTTGATAAGACAGACTCTAATGTACATAAGAACTTAACAATAAATGATGTATATAAATGCAGAAGAGAAGTTTTACTTAGGATAGTTTGTTCAGAATACTGATTTAAAACTTGTAAATAAAACATGGAAACTAAAAACAAAAAACAATTTAGATCACCTTATATCAAAATAGATTTCAAAGGTAATAAAAAACCAAAAATTTAAATTAAACCATGAAAAGTATAATGTGACTATTTAATTTATTTCAATAGGAGAAAGATACAATGAAGTTAGAAACAGTAGAGGATATAACAAATGAAAATATCTTTATTTTAATATTAAAAAGTAAATAAATTCTCCTTACCATAGAAAGTTAAAAAACGAACAACAAATATTTATAGTAAATAAGTTCCTGAAATTGTTTATATGACTAACGCAGAAAAAACTCATAACAAACACAAATATATTGTAAATTAAAACAAAAATAATTTTCAAATAGCACTGCATAACAGCTAACACAATACAGAAACTGTTTAATCTTGGTGATGATCAAATAAAGCCAAATTAAAATATAATTTGTGCTTATTAAATTAGTAAAGATTAGAGCATTCTAAAAAGCAGTTGTAGTGCACCATCATTGAAATATGCACCCTCATTTATAATTGAAGAAAGTTGTATACCCTTTTTGAAAAGCAATTAAAATATCCCTACCCTATGACTTAGTGATTTCCCTTTTAGAAAAATCTGCCCTAAGGCAAGAATCTGACATATAGATAGAGAGATTTACGTCTTGTTTACAACCGAGAAAAATTTAGCAATAACCTAATTGTTTAACCTTGGGGAAACAACTAAGAACATTATGATACATCCATATAATGTATTATATTCTACACAAAGATCACAAATTCAAAATGAGTAGAGGGCAGTCAGTTAACATAAATGAGTAAAACAGGAAAATGAAAGAAAACTCTACCGATAAGCCAATATGGCATTCTGAATTAGATGCTGCCTCTTAGCTCTAAGTATCCGTAAGTGTTTTTTTAGGGATACAGTCACTTTTCTGTAGAATTTCCTACTTTTCTGCAGCAGGTAGAAATCTGGATTCTTTAATGTTAAATCAATCAACTTTTAAATTCTGGCAGCTAATTTAACCTTCGTGTCTATAAAGAAAGCAAGTGTGCCTGCTCAGAGGAATGAATGGAAATTTGTTTTAAATCTTCTCTTACACAGAAGATTTATAATTTTTATAGAAACCTTATTTTTAAAACAAGGGAAATTTCCCATCATATAACAAACAGGAGATCAAAAATTGAAGACTAAAAACAGTCTAAGGATAAGAATAAGTCGTGTTTATTTTTGTCACTCGCCTCCCCAGGACCTGGCACAGCGTCTGATACTGGATTAGCAGCTGTTCAACAAACATTCAAATGACTGTTGTCAAATGGAAAATATTTAGTCACCTGTAAATAAAAATGCATAAACTGAGTGACAAAAAATACCAAACTGTCAACACTGACCTACTTTTACTTTCCTTACTTAATTTTGGAACTAATACTGGAATGGAAAATATTCGATTCATTTTACTCATTAACATTTCATTCACTCATTTTAGAAATGTTTACTGAGAGTCCAGTATTTTGTAGGGACTGTATGAATAGTAGAGATATAAAATTAAAAAAAAAAAAAACACACCAAAATAAATTTCTGCTTTACGGAACTGCATTCTAAATAGGGAAGATTTGCAATAAACAATATAAATAACTCAACTTTATACTATGTTATGTACTATGTGATAAGAAGTAAAGGATTTCAAATTTGCACTAGAGATTTGTTCTAATTAGGTATGGTGAGACACACAGACACACAATGATTTCCATGGGGGAAAGTTCAAGCTCACAGATCCTAGATGTAATAGATATAATTCTCCTTGCAGAGACACATGCAGAAGAACAGAGCAGAGCAGGAGGCAGAAGGACTGAGGGGGAAGATGTAGGCCACGACCTTTATTGGCATTTCCACTGGGAAGGCAAGGGAGGAGAGAGTAAACAGCCCTCGACTTGGGGGCCATAGGGCCTGTCCTAGCTGACTGGCACCTGGCCCTGGGTTGATTGAGGGAGAAATATTGGCTTTGGTATATGAGCACTTCATAAAGGAGGTGGTTAGGGGTTTGAGCTCCAGTTTAGTTAGTTTTTGTATGAAGATTTACTCCCTGGAGAGCCTTTTTCTCTAAGTATTTGACTATCTCTGGGAGGGGAAGCCTCTCCTCAGTCAGTGACAATGAAAATGTCCAAGCATCGAAAATAGAGAACAAAAGAAAATATAGAAAAGAATAAGGGTGGAGAATGTTGGAGTGGGCAGATTATAATTTTAGATAGGAATGTCAGTGTAGGCCTCACTGAGAAGAAGGAAAATTGTGTAAAGACCTGAAGTTGGCGAAGATGGGAGTTATTTGTATATCTAGAGAAAGTTCTTTGTAGGCAGAAAATAATTATAAGCCCAAAGGGATTGAATCGGGGAATGTGCCTGGGCAGTTTGGAGGAAGAACAAGGGAGACAGAGTGCCTGAAACTACATGAGTGCACAGGGAAAGCTGCAGGGAACAGAGTCAGAGCTATATTGGAGGTGCAGGTGCAGGGGCCCAGACACAGGCAGGTGCTAGACAGCCTTGCAAGCCATTGCAGGAAAATTGACTTTCAGCCAAGTGAATCCAAAACATACCCACATGTAATATATAATGACCAAGTAGGGCTTATACTAAGAGCATGAAGTGATTAAAGTGAGAAAATACATTAACAATTTACTATATTAATGGACTAAAAGCAAAAATAAATGATGTTATTCTTTCATTTGATTCAGCAGAAGCCCTTGATGGAGTTCAGTAAGCATTGAAAACTTCTCAATCTTAGCAAACCAGGATTAAAAGGAAATTTTCTTTACTTCACAGAGATCATGTGCCAAAGAGGTGCAGCACACACTACCCCTAGAAGAAGACCTTAACCAATCCCTTTATGGAAGACTTTCACCAATCCCTTTAAGGTTCTAGACAAAATCAGTACATCTGCTCTGACCATTAGGGCTTAGCATGGTCCTGGAAAACATGGCCAACAGTGTAATGAAAGAAAAAGAGAAAGAAGAGTGGTAATACTGAAACTGAGGAAATAAAATTGTAATTACTTACAGAATAGTCATTATTTCTGGAAGTATTATCTGTCATAAACCATAAAAATCAGAAATTATTAAATATAATAAGAAAGTTCCCTCTAGTTGCTATTTTTTTTAAAAACTGAGTTCACAATACTTATATGGAGAACATTTTATATACCTAATAAAGCACATATTATATGTGTGAAGTCATTGGGGTGACAGTGATTATCCTTGGATAAGACAACTTAATAGTGTAAAAATTTCAATTATACTTAAATTAATCTAAAAATTCAGTGCAGTATCTATCAGCTGTTTTTTTTTTATGTTTAAAGGAAACTAACAAATCTACTCTAAAGTTTGCATGGCTAAATAAATATCCACCAATCACTAAGTCTATTTTAATTAAAGATGAAAGAAAAGAGAAATTTTTTTTTTCTATTGAATATTAAAATACGCCACAAACATGTTTTTAAAAACAGTGTGGCATTGGTGAAAAATTTTTAAAAAAAATGGAATAGTAAAAGGTAGAGCCATGTAGATATGGAAATTTGATGTGCAGTGAGAATGGTACCATCAAACCAACAAGGAAAGGATACTTGGGAAAATCCTCATGTCATCCAAAGAAAATGAAGCTTTCCCCTCCATATCACTACATTTAAAAGTAGGTTCCAGGTAGATTAAAGACCTGAATGTAGAAAACAAATCTATAATTTTCATGGATGAAAATAAAGAAAAATATCATTGTAAACTACAAGGAAGTAATTCTTAAACACAACTTCACGTGTACAAACCATAAGAAACAATATATAAATTATAGAACAATTAAGAATTTCTTCTGTTCAAAAGAGTTAATAAAGTTAATAAGTGACAGAATGGGAGAAATAATTTGTAATTGTTTAAAATCGCCATGAGATTAATATATGACTTTTAAAAAGCACTCTTACCAATTGATAAGATAACAGAATAAACAAGTGAAAAATCAACAATGAATATTATATGCAATTTATCAAAGTAATCCACAATTAAGCATGTGAAGTCTCATAATAATTGCTAACAGGGTTGAAAGTTACGCCACATGAGATATTGTTTTGTATCCATAAGCCTGACTAATTAGAAGGCTAAGTAACGCTAAGCATCGGTGAGAATATGGACTTCTTGCACCCTGCCAGTGGGAAAGTAGAGTGGTACAGCCATTAGGCAGTACAGTCTGGCAATCAGTAAGCAGATTAAGAAAATGCATATTTATTCTGTCATCTAGAAATTCCACTCTTGGACATACAGTATGGAAGTTAAGGCTAGTTATCAAATATTTCTGGCTCTCAGTCTTCCAAGCACTTGGTAAGATTGAACAGATTTTCTCTTACACCTTGGAAAATTGGTAAGGTCTTGTGATTTGATTTGGCCAAAGTGTGAGCAGATGATTGCTCCCTTGCTATTGCTGCAGTGGTAGTGAAGCAAAATGTCCAAATGAAATCTTTATCAGTTCAGATCTTTGGATGGCTACAAAGACTATATCACCTGTGTTAAGAGCTATGTTGGATCTCCAACATGAATAAAAAATAAACTTTGTTATACTAAGCCACTGAAATCATGAGGTTGTTCATTCCTTCAGTACCATCTGGTATATTGTAATAGATACAGTAATCCTAAAAATGTTTTGATATAGGTACGTCTTATAGATTGTCTGTGTCCCTTTGAAATTTCATATCTTGAAGCCCTAGCTCTCAGTGTGGCTGTATTTGGAGCTAGAACTTTTAGGAAGAAAGGGAGGTAAGATTTCTCTCTCTCTCTTTCCATGTATGCACAGAGGAAAGGCCATGTGAAGACACTGTTGGAAGGTGGCATCTACAAGTCAGGAAGAGGTCCCTGGCCAAAAGCTGAATTGGCCACCATCTACTCGTGAACTTCCAGCCTCCAGAATTGTGAGAAAATACATTTCTGTTGTTTAAGCTGCACAGTCTGCAATATTTTGTGATGGCAGCCTGAGCAGTCAAATTCAGCCAGCATTGTTGGGAGAGGGAAGGGATAAAATGTGTTGGATATAAATTCTCAAATAGTAAATAGTAATGGGAAGCAATGGATACAGGTACGCATAGTAACATGCATGGATATTATCAGAGAAGTGCTATGTTCAAAAGATTAAAAAAAAGTAACATTTATAACACTACACCACTTATTTAATTTTAAAATACAGTAGCATAAAGCTATCAGTATAAAATTGGGGAGAACACATATACACTGAAAGATACACATTGAAAGATTCAGAATCGTTGTCAAAGACAAAGAAAGGGAATAGAATAAGATTAAATTATGAGGAAAAAAAATAAACCTTAAATATTCTAAAGAACAAAATGACCTTGGATAGACTAACAACAATGCAACCTAAACAGGGTAATTATTAATTCAACTTTGAGCCTGAGATTTGAAAAGAGAAAAAATTGCCAAGTAGCTTTCCTACTGTCTTGCCCAGAAAAATGTAAGAAAAGCACTTTGTAAAGCAGATGATTCCTTGGCTAACATAAAATTGACTCCAGTAGATGGAGTAGAAGTTCAATATATAGGAAAAGAATTTTTTTAAAAAAGAAAACCATTATTTCTCTGTGTGGCCCAAATATATCTCTGCCACTTTTAGAAAGTCATCACCTTCATTACATTTTTTTGCTTCTCCTCTAGAATCACCTGGAAATATACTTTTACTAATGCATATTTTTAAAATGTACTTTTATTATTGTCTCTGTGGTAGATAAGATTGCTGACCAGTACTACTCTGTCCAGCTCCCACTGTCTCCAGCATCCCCATGATAAGAATGTCTTTCTCTACCCTTTGCCTTTGAACTTAACCATGTAATTGTCTCAGTCAACTGGATGCCAACCAACATTACACAACCAAAGGCTTTAAATGTGTTCATGTAATTTGGCCTGCTCTCTCACACTTCCACCTTTGTCATGAGAGAGGGTCCCTTCTGGGGCTGCTTGGGACTCAGGATGAATTCATGTGAACAGACTGAGCCAACTAGCAGTAAGGAGCCAACTCCAGCTGCATCCTTGACTCAAAATAGATGAGTGCAGTCAAGTAAGCCCAATGTAAATTAGCAAAATCTACACTAAGTAGTAGATGCATGAGTCATTGGTATTTTTTGTTGAATTTTAATTATTATGGGCACATAATAAATTAGCGTTGTTTTAGGCCTTATATTTGTGGTTGATTTGTTACACAGCAACAACTAACTGATACAGACACTGACATTAATTGCTCCTTAATAATGTAAATGTATTTCCTGTAAAATGAATTCAAGTTTCCTGTACTCCCATCAAATATAAGTTTCAGAACTAGATGACCCCTGGAAAGAAAACTAAGAGCATTTACACACATTTGAGGATCAACTCTTAGAACCAGTTTCTGACATAGTTAAATAACCTCAGGATTTTCCACATGGAAAACTTTCATAACCACATGATCCTAATAATTAAATATATAAACATACACATGTACATATATCCATATTTATATTATTCTGTATACTCTCATAGCATCAGGCAGTATCCTTTTTGCACACTTACATTTTATTAGCTAATCATTAAATTTTGTCTTTCTTCTCCCTCCTTTCTACAACTCAAAAGTTAACACAGTACACAGTTTATAGAAGACCCTCAGTGAATAGATGATTGGTCGACTAACTTTAAG
Organism: Galagoides demidoff; assembly: GCA_963574575.1. Taxonomy (NCBI): domain Eukaryota; kingdom Metazoa; phylum Chordata; class Mammalia; order Primates; family Galagidae; genus Galagoides; species Galagoides demidoff. The sequence continues at coordinate 1,160 of CAUYQV010013233.1, read as the reverse complement.
GAAGGACTCATATTGCTCATGGGCTCTTTGAAGCCAGCCCCAAACTTGGAACAATATATTATAACTTCCACGGATCCTTCCAAGAAATCTTTCAATATCACGGTATCATCATACCAACCTACAGATTAAATTACATAGTGATATATTAGGCAACAGAATGGCTGAGAGATCGAAAGCCCAGGTTCAAGTCACAGTCCTCTCACGTAGTTGCTGCAAAACCACGAGCAAAGAACTTCCTCACTCTAGAGCTATTTTCTCATTGCAACTTGTAAAGGATTAAATGAGACTGTTTCCAGGGACACATCTTGTTTTGCCTGCCCCCAAACATCATTTCTTCTAAGAATGACATTCATCTTATGTGGGAGTTTCTCTTTTCAGTGCCATAACCACTTGATTCCACTTACACTAGGACTGTAAGATTGTCTTATTATCGTCACCACTACCCTCCCATTTCAACCATAAATCAGCATGCCGTGGCAGTCGTCTAAAAGGAGAGCGAGTGAAACTGGAACTCTAAGAAATGCAAAACTAAAAGGAGAAAGAAGGTTTTCTGAGATCACTTACATCCTTCCCTACCTGCAGCTTGACTCCTAAGCCAACACATCCCCTCATTGAGTGTAAGCCATATAAAGTTGACTTTAATTCATTTGAAAGCAAAATAATACAGGTCTCAAACAAGGTTTCTTCACAATTTCTAGATTCTTCACCCCTAAAAGTTTCGATAACAAAATCTACTAGATTAAAGGTAGGTGCAGTGGTTCACACCTGTAATCCTAGCACTCTGGGAGACTGAGGTGGGTGGATTGCCTGAGCTCACAGGTTTGAGACCAGCCTGAGCAACAGCAAGACCCCATCCCTAAAAATAGCCAGGCACGTGGCAGGTTCCTGTAGTCCTAGGGTGACCAGATTTTAACATCGGTAAGGTGGGAAAACTTGGCTGGGGGTTGGGGGGGGGGCAGGGATGGGGACAGGGCAGGGCAGGGCCTGACAACAATGCAAACTTGATAAGCAGTTCTTGATAATCACTTCTCAGCAATTATTTGTTATTATTACAGTTTAACATTATAAAATTAACAAAAATAATATAAAACTCATATTCTGGCGAAATAGCCACATGGTGGCCAAAAACTGTATATTCCCTTCTTGTTCTCCAGCCTGTT